>WSXT02150736.1:0-10279 GCA_011762715.2 Neuroterus valhalla
CATGCAGTATAGTCATAATATGTATCTAACACGTATTTAATACGTACCTAATACGTGTATAATACGCATGTTTGGTTTATATACGTATTAGATATTTTCTGTATCATTTTATGTATGTATTACTCTACTGCACAAACAAGTCATCAATCTAATGACTCATAGATCCAGTATTGATTGGTTAAGTAATTTAGCATCGCTGTAGCGTACTATAGCAAAAGTATCGGAGTTTGTTCTCGTGAATTTTCCTAACAATTTGATCTCTGTCATACTTTCTTCCGTCTAGCCCCTGTTTTCCAATTTTGTGTAGTATCTCTTCTGCATTATACTATTTCGACTGTCTCTTGCACTTTGCGATTTTCATAGATACTTTTTCGGAGGAACTAAGAATTGTAAACATAAGATCCCTTATAAATTACATATGGATGACTTGAAGATCTATGCTTCTGGAAGAGGGAATCTCAAGAATGATCTAAGAAACGTCAAGTGGTAAACACGAGAAATCGGTGTGGACTTTGGATTAAACAAGTGTGCCAAGATTATTCTGAAATATTGACGAATTACAGGTGTACTTGTTGACCCTGAGCTTATGGACAGAAGTGCTATCAGTCACCTTGGCGCTCGAGGGACGTATGAATACCTAGGCGTGCCTGAAAGCCACATTCAAGATATCACATCAGTAAAGGGAGCTCTCTAAAGCAGATATAAACATCTCGTTTGAAGGATCTGGTACTCCCATCTGTCAGCGTTAAACAACATAACTGCGATTAACATGCTTGTCGTCTCGTTTCTACTCTATTCTTTTTAGTTGGTTCCATGAACGAAGAACGAGTTCAAGGCTCTTCACTACGCGCAAGATTATGTATATGAAGAAAAGCTTGCATATCAATTCCTCCGTTTCGCGCGTTTCCATAGCGTAGCCACCAAGGAAGGAAGGACGCGGACTTTCCGATCTCCAATGCCTTCACAACCAAATTAATCTGAGTACATACTTCATCGTCGCAAATGGTAGGGATATTCTGCTAGCAATTGTTGGTATTCAAGAAATGATTGGGAAGGATCTTCCCTTCACACCGCCGTGAAACAGATGGCTGAGACCTTCAGCCTGTATCTCAACATCAGAAGTCAGGATAGTGTATTACTCTGTCAAAATTCCTAACTTCCAAATGGACGGGTAAAGAATGCAGAAGCCGGAATCTTTCTAAACCCACAAGGAAGTGGACGGAAATTTCACAAAATTGGAGGAGAACAGCCCTTGTCACATAAATCAACGCCTGCTCTCCCTAAATCATCTGCAGCTAACTCGACCACGAAGACACAAACCGTGGCCACATGTAACGTCAACAAGTTTCCAGCGATAGGTGCATGGCGTGTTAGAAACATCCTGATCGCCTACAGCACATACTCTCTAATCGTCTTTTTCTCGCAAGAGCGACGTATGGCCGCGACCCTGCCCTGCCAGATGCTCCGAGGGGGATAGAATCAATAGTCGAGAACGAGAAGTCCTAAATATACTGAAACTACATGTTTTTGATAACAGTATCCAGAGGTAGAGAGACCCCAAACAGCAGCTTTAGCGATTCCACAAAGGATTTTCGGTTACAATATTTGTTCTTGTGTTCAATGCACTCGGAGGTATGGCACCTCCACTGGTTTGCAATCTTTGCGCCATAACCGGGTGCCGGAAATATGCCGTAGCATTTGCCGGGTGGATGCAGAGAGGGGTAATTCTTGAGTCGTTCCAACCCCTGATGACCTGTAAGGGTTTCGCTAGCTCTTGATTGTGATTTCATTGTGCTATGTGGTCACTCATTTAACGGTCGTGAAACGTGGCCATAAGTGTAGGACACCGCATTTCTACTGGGACCTGGAGTAATTTTCCTAATGGTAGTCGCTCCGAGGAGGATATGTTTATTGTGTACACACATACATGCATACGTACATACTATGCCCTGGACCGAACCGTACTAGGTTCACTCAAGATTTTGACAGGTAAAGTTTTGGATAGGTCTGAGTTGGTTTTATTTGTAGTTAGTAGGGTTCAAATTATTAGCGATTATGATTATTCAAACCCGTTGAGCGTACAATTGAGTTTCCAATTGTTGATAAATTACTGTGTGGGTACTGACGTAGAAAACTAAGTGACAGTACTAATGCTCTTTCTAATTTTTTTACTTTTTGTATTACTTATTATGTCCAGCGTAATTTTATTAGGTTGAAAGCTATTGGAACCTTTGTTTACCTGGGTACTGACGTCTTCTGGCTATTTTATGACGATACTGTACTCTTTTCTTGCATTTTGAGGCAGTAAATATGACAATTTTCGTTAGTAGTCGTCCAAAATCCTTACTTTCTGATTATTCTTGCAATATATTTCTTATATTGTGCCAAAAAAATTACATTTTTTTATGCCATAAAGAATTATAGGTTTAACAAACCTTAATTCCATGTACTGCGCTACCACGATCCAAATCTCTGAACATATAACACTATGTGAACGTCTTGTGCAGGTTAGTCGCCAACTGACAATTTTCAAAAAAAAAAAAGTCGGGTGGGGGCCCCTGCCATCGCCCCCTCCAGTGAGGCCTAGCCACGCTCTTGGCCGTCACACGCGAACAAGCTGGGAAGCAGCTCGTTCGCGAGGACGGTCACGAGCAGGAAATTGGTCCCCCCTGCATGCGGGAAGCTGGAAGCATCGGGAAGGAGGAGTTTATGTGCGTTTGCCTATCATCTTCACACTCTCGGATAATTAGAAACATGGCAGCTAGAACAGAGAAGTGACGATTGGTGTGCGGCAAAAAGGCCCGCAAGCGGGCAAAAAATCCACTATTATCTGAAATACTTAAAACTACTTAATTGCTATGCTGATGAGGTTGAAGATGAGAGGTTAGGAAAAGGTGATTAGTTATTGCGCGTATGAGGATAAGACAGATTGTGGGGTGATGAGGTGTCATTGCTTAACCGCGATATTTAACGGATTTTTTCCAGTTTATTGGTTGCCCAAACATTTGTGGTGGTTTTGGAATCGGTGCTCTTCTGACATTGGAAAGCACCGATTCCAATTTCGCGGTGTTGATTTTAATTCTCCTCAGAAGGCACTAGGTCTCAATGACCAGGAGTGCTGCGTTAAGGTATTTTACAATATTTTTGTTACATTTTGAATTTACATATAGGACCGTGTCGTCGGCATATATTCCCAAAGAGACTCTAGGAATTGTTGGCATATTGTTTATGTATATGATAAAATAAACTGGACTCATTATGCTGCCCTGGGGGACACTTGCTCGAAAGTAAAACTCGTTCGAAAGTTTGCTATTTATTTTAACTCTGAATTTCCTGTTTTTAAGGTAGCAGTGTAGGAGTTGAATGATTCTACTTGGAAATTTACAATCAATTAGTTTCTTGAGTAGTCTTCCGTGCCAGACACTGTCAAGAGCTTTTTCGAAATCGAGGAAAACGGCCCCTGTGTTCATTTTCCAGTTGTAGTGATGAGTAATGTTCTCAACAAGTTGGAGAATCATATGTTGTGTGGAATGTTCTTTTCTAAAGCCAAACTGTTCCGATCTCAGGATGTCGTTTTCCTCTAGATGTTTATTTATTCTAGTGAGTATAATTTTTTCAAAAATCTTTCTCATTGTGTTTAGAAGACTAATGGGTCTATAGCTAATTGACGATCTAGAATCCTTCCCTTTCTTCTGAAAGACAAGGATGTTAGCAGTTTTCCAGTTGTTCGGGAAATAATCGTATTTAAAACATGCATTAAAGATATTAGCAAGTAAATGGTAACAAGAGTTGGGTAGCTCCTTAAGAATTGAATTTGATATGATATCTGATCCTGGTACCTTGTTCCCTTTTGTGGCTCCAATGCATTCGAAAATTTCTTAGTGATTGGTCATTTTGATTTCTCTTTTATCGATGGTGGCCATGTAGTCATTTACTTCTTCCTCGAGTCTGAGGATATGGGTTGGGTCAAGATGAGAGTCGTGGGGTCAAAATCGTGTTTCGTAGTTGGAGGCAAGAAGGTTTGATTTTTCTTGTTCGTTTGGTGCAAAAGTAAGATCAGGCTTTTTAAAGGAGGGATGGTTGTATATGGTTTGGTGAGGGCTCTTTCCATTCACCAGATAGAGTTATCTTTAATTTGGAGTTTAGATACTACTTTATTCCAGTTATGGCATCTATGCTCAGTGATTTTAGTATCTATGGTTTTGCGAAGACGATTAGGTACATTTTTGAGGATACAGTTTTTGTTTTTACGATGACTTCGTATTAGTTTTCTGTTAATTAGTAGAATTTTGACTTTTAAGAGCTCGACGGCATTGCGCATTCGGGTGCATAAGTTAGCTTCAAAACCTAAGTCTTTTAGATCCTCAATGACGAACTCATCAGGATAAGATTGAGAAATATTCCTGATGACAAGCTTAAAAGGGGGAGTTGAGTCATGACTCTTGTAAAGATAATTTACAAAGCCCTGAACATCCAGAGCTTTGAGAACCGCACGGTGGTCTCTCTCGTAAGATATATGAACTGCGTTAATGTTACTACGCTTGTAGATAGTTGGACGGTATTCACAGTGATTCTTACAAATTCTGTGGAGACCCAGAAAAGGATGATTAAGTTCGTCGATAATGACGTTGATGGGGGAAATTTCGGCTTTTGTCTGAAATTTGAGTGTATTAGTGGGATTCGGGGCTTGTGCGATAGTATTATCCAATTGTGAGAATCTATTGAATAAAGGTGTACTCACTACTGACGTTCTTGATGTCTTACTGCTCCCTTCGAGGCAGGTGGCCGATCTCGCATCAGTGCTGGCGCTGGAGGAAGCTCCATCTGGCAGCTTACGCTTCTTACTCCTGGAGATAACGACAGAGAAGTTGCTGTCATTGTCTTCTTCCATCCTTTTACTGGACGGCTCAATGAAGCTGTTGCAGCTATGATCGGCTGGGCCGCAGGCTGTATTTGTGCTCATGACATGCTGGTCACAGAACACAGGGTTGCCCTAAAAAGGGCAGCTAAAATAGAACCTAATTCGAGATTCAAGCGCTAAAAATGATGCAAATGATGGACCAGAATCTATCAATCCATCATAAGCATCTCAGTAAGAATCTCAGCATCAATGATAATTCTATCTCACAAAAAAATCTTCTGAATTCGTTCTGAATCAAATCATTCCTGACAATTTTCTATCGTGCTCCTGACTTTTGAGCTTCCCGCGTAGGTGCTTCCCACTACAGATGTTTTTCAAGTGGGTTTGAACTCCCCTCCATGCACCACCGCGGTTTCTCCTTGTCTTAGGCTACTTCTAGCCTCCTTAATTTGCTGTCGTGCGAAGCCCCCAGTTTAAGTATGTATATCTTGGTTGCGGATAGAAAATATATTTATAAACAGTTGCATCAGCAGCTATTTAATCTTACCACATCGGGAAATTGATTTGATGCATTTTCTTCAATGTGGAAATTCACCCGTATATAATATTTGTCCCTGTAAGTAAATTTTAGTGAAAAATAGGTCCTCTCCATATAAAGTTGTACAAAAATTAATGACAAGTCCTAATAAAATTGATTTCATGATTGTTGAAGAGGCGACTATATGTTTTTTTTTTGTTGTTTGCAGAAGGAAATCTAGTAGAAGTCAGTCCTCCGAGTTATCCAGGAGAATATCCACCAGGACATTGGGTGACACCAGGCCCGACGCCAAACATAGACGAGCTATGTCAGAAATTTACAGGGAGGCCAACAGAATTGAGGTTACCTTCTAGGAGTGCGATTCCTGCGATGCCGAACTTGGGGATAGCCACAGGAGTGGTCGTCGGTTCCGGACCATGTGTTGTCGTCGCTGGTGAATGTTTGGACGGTGAAGCCATTAAGCGAAGACTCATGGCGAACAGGCTTCCAGAAAGCTGCGTGTAGTTTAGGCTTTCTCCGAAGTGAACTCTAGTGGGACTAGACCTGAAAGTGTAAATGTGTCTTGGGTAAAGAAACAATAGAACTGTTTCAAGACACCTGAGTCGACGTACAACTATGTGCAAATGCGAGCAGGCAACGTGCGATTTATAGAACTGTGTTATGAAACACAAAACCCTGCATTGTTGTGATAAAGAGAGTGTCCGAATATTATCGAAATCAAAGTACATTCCGTAGTTATGACTCAAGATTTTCAGTGAAATCATTCTCACAGACTACATATCGTCTAGGATCATCATTCATTCATTTCATCAAAGCGATATGCTCATAGCCTTTTGAAGTGAAATAGGATTAAAATATTCATCATTCCATTTCCAATAATTGAGTATCTAATCGTTCAGCTCTTTCGACGAATGTGCAAGGCGGATAAAACCCTCCGTCCTTTTATCACTCCGGCAATCATGTTTGTTGGATTCTTGCCAATCGTCTTAAGGAGCTAGACGATTAGCCACGACCTTCCAACAATGAAAAAATCTACACAAATCATTTGTGTCATTGCGAAGTGTTTTTAATATGGAATGTGTACTTGTTCGATATCACCAGGATCGGTTAATTCTACTTCTCCTTATAATTAAGGCTGACTTGCAATTTATACTTTACTATCTATTTACAAATATTTCAATTTTGAAAATATATTCCACGAGAAGTTAATTTAGCGACTATAGAGGAGGCATCAAAAAACAAAAGAATGTGATAGCGTTAATTTAATAAAGTATTTATGAATTATTTGTTTAATTGTATTTTATTTATTCACTCATAAAAACATATGTTTTGACATTTTTATTTCCGCTACTGTGATATTATAAAAACGTCATCCTTCTAATTTCGTTCAATTTTATGAGTAGATAGAATAAGAATAATATTACGGAAGTAAGAGAATCATTTGCAGAAGTTATAGTTTTCTAGACTGATTGTGCCAAAGAATAATTCACTAAAATTCTTCCGAAAACGGAGCGTATCAACTGCCTTTAGCTCCGCCAATATGTCGATGTCTATTTACAAACACATAGAGATATGACAGTCCAGTAAAGTGCTGCTTTCTAACAGAATGACCTTGTATGTAATATTTGCAGTCGTAATCATTTCCAGACATCTCTCCATGGGAAAATATATTCTACGGCAAATTTCAACTACTAGATTTTTTCGCTGGACGGCAAAGTATGATGTACTTGGAGCATCGGCTGTTAAAACGTTGCTTGTTGCTTTTTTTAATAGACCTGAGTTTTTTTTTAATATTTTCATTGGCATATGATATCTCTCTCTCTCTCTCTTTCATCGTTCCATGTTCTCAGATTTAAAAAAAAGTTATGTTTCACGGACAGACTGCTGTCATAACCACAAAACTGAGGTTATCTATTCCGGAATTTGATCTTTGAAAATACTTTATCGAGTACCGAATTCATTATTAATCCCGAGGGGCTATTCACCGCAAATTCTTGTTGGACGTATTGCCAGCAATTAACAGTGACGAACAAGCGACAAACGATGATTTCTCAAAGAATTTTCTTAATTTCATCTTCCACGGGTGGCGAATAGAGGCGGAGAGACGAATATAAGAGAGCAAAAGAGATAGACTGATAGGCTGACCCTCGATCAATCCTACTGGATAATTTAAACAAAGGAATGGGAAGGAAAATGAATTCTAATCAGGGATAAATAAAACTTCCCATTCAGAAAGAAGTCTACTCCTGAATACATTGGATTGAAAACTGAGAGCATCAGAAAATTTGAGGGTGTGGAAATGATGAAAAAAAAAGTTGGGGCCCCTGGAATAAAGTAACATGAAACGCTCTAGAGTCAATGCTTCAGTTGATTCGCTTTGTTTTCGATGAACTTTCTTACTGACTTTGTGCTTGTCGGATGTGCGTCAGCTAGGTAACTGCGTTGGGAAGAACAGTTTGAGAAATTGTGTGCCTTTGCTTTTTTCTGTAGATCTTTTTTTTACCGAAATGGTTTTGAACTATTAGATGAATGAATGTTAGTCACGAGAATATTCTTTAGGTTCATAATAACTACAGTGTAATTTGGTGATATATATGTTACAGTCTAAGTATATAACCCGGTATTCTATATATTCCCTAGGGAATGTATATAATCTTCAACAGAGGCCAGGTAAAGTATTTATTTACCTCTTTCTCAATCATGGATACGTATTTTTTTCGAAGAGAGACTGGGAAAATGGGTCATCAGCATGAGTATAATTCATAAAAATCAAAAATTGTTGTGCAATTTTAGTTCACGCAATGTGTCATAGAGTCTGATATATTTTTCGGTTATATTCTTGGTATCTTGTGTCGGGATGATTGCCTTTTTCCATAATTTCATTATTCCTTCAATGCCTTCATGTGCTCTATCATGCTTGGAATGTTTCGAAACACAATGATTACCCATGCTTCTTCCTCCATGAGATATTGCTTTCTATAATTGTAATAATATGCTTACTTTAAAAAAAAATGTCTTGTTTCATTGTTGCTCGGATTGAAACTTTTTTTCTTAATAAAAAGCAGCATGATAAATACAATTGAGCAGGCGCGGCGGAAGACCTGTTGTATGTGTTGAGCACACAACACATGGGACTTCACCATATGTTGAAAACAACACACGGGGTCTACTTTCCCATTTTAGGTCCTCGGAAAATTTCTGACGTACGATTGCCCTCCACTTGTGCATGCAAAATACGTGGAACATTTTATAGGCGCGTTCCATAGAAACATTTGGGAAATCGCGGCGTTTGTTGCATGGCAAAGTCTCCATCTGCCAACCACCGACAGCAACTGATAGTGTCAACACAATTCTGTGTTGTTTTGTATTCTTCGCACTTGCAAAAACACTCCTATCCGAACTACAAAACGAACTGCTGTCTTCCCAACAAGTTAAATGTTCGAACAGTGCAATAAAAAAATGTCGATCTTCTTATAAAACCTTGCATTATTATAACATGTACAGTTGCATAGGGAGCAATTTTTTTACATCCAGAAACATAATTGAATTCTTCATCACATTACGCAGTAAGTTTAACTTTTTGTGAGATTAAAGCTTTGTGACGGCATGCAGAGTACAATTTTTTGATACCTTACAAAAAACTCCCCCCTCATTATCACCCTTCCCCCACTTCCCAGCACAACACATGGATTGAAGCTGTTCCGCCGCGCCTGCAATTGAGTTAAGGTATAGTCACTAATTAAACTCGCGTACCCCTGAAAAGTTTTGAATGTAGGATTATGAACGAATGAAGCGGATTCCTGAGCGGATTTTAACACATTTCGAGATACAACTATTGGATATGGCCGTCAACGTATACGCCATCATGTTTGACTCTTCTTAACTAAAATCGAAGGAGACTGAAGCACGCTGTGCGCAAAATTGCGCGACTAGCCGTGAGCACCCCTGTACGTAGCAACTTCAGTACTTTCGGACCACCGTGAAAAGTTTCCCGAATGAGATCAAGTTTTGCATTCCTCATTTTCCATGTGAATGGCACTATTTGAGCTCTTTGCGTTACAACTTTTGAAAGGAAGCTGTTTTCGGACACACCCTAACGTGCTAGCCTGTTTGCGCGTTCTGTCAATTTCGTTCGATCAGGCGACCTGAAATATTTGATCCATACCTGAGTGAATATTATTTCTCATTTTAGGTTTCCCTTCCTTAATAAACTAAACTTATTGTTTTTAATTTTCATGAAATGAGGAGATAGGTTTCATTTTCCCATGAATATATAGTCTAATCCCTTATTCTTTCGTTATAGTTCTTTTTCTTTCAATCTATTTGAATTAATTTCTGATCGGAGCTCTCCAATTTATTCTCCTACTTGGTTTTAAATGCGTGGCAAAACTCTATATGAGCAGTATGGTTTTATATAAATAAAAAATCAAGTACATATGGAATCATGATCACATATAAGTCATTGTATATAAGACCAGAGTAAATGCAAAAAATCATCGTGTATAATATCAAAGATACGTATCGACACATATATACCTACATATCGATTGAAAATGGAAAATAGCAAATGGCAAGGCATGTGGATTCAATAACATTAACAAAGATCCGGAGAATAGTTCAAAAGTATTGTAGGTTTGAGTTTAATTTAAATTGTGTCTTCCTTTTTGGCAGTCTAATGATTGCTTAAAGATAAAAGTCACTCGCAATATACTGATAGTTGTCGGTAGGTGGCCTATTATGGTGATACGATTGAGGGGACAGCCCTTCAGGTTTCGGGTGTCCATCACGGTGTTATGGATTATTGAGGTGGGTAAAGCTGGCAGTACCACTTTATCCAAAAAATATCTACCTTATGCCAGAATTAAGGGCTCATTGAGGGC
>WSXT02150747.1:0-10279 GCA_011762715.2 Neuroterus valhalla
TCCCTCACCTCCCGATGCGACCCCCCCCCCCCCCCCCCAAAAAGCGTTACGTAATTTATGGACGATCCCTAAGCTATAGGATGTGCACCTGTTTCACTGTAAGATATTCGAAGTATTCTTTGATTGATCTACTTTCGATTAAGGGAAGTTCTAAAATTGTGTTTTTTTTTTTAATCTGAAAGATGCATGTTTGGCGCCAATCTCGTTAAGGAAGAGATGGAAAAATGTTGCGTGTCGTCAAAAACGCAGCAGATTACGAATAAACTGAGTCCAATCTTATAAGGGGAAGGCCTGAAGTCTGTAATTGGGATCGAGATCGCATTCGAACCATTAAATAGATAATCGAATTCCATTTGATACGTCTTGCGGCTTTTTTGTAAGTGAAGCCCGAGTTTGGAGATATAAATATTTGAAATTCGTAGTTACCGCTGCTAATGCCCAAGTATCGCTCATATACTTTTGATGTTACCAACCCACAGTGGCCCAGTAATAACGCTGTGTTCTCCATGTCCCAGAGTGAGGGGGTTCAACTACTGACGATGGCTTTTTTTTCTTTCGTTACATTCAATGCTGAATCCGACACCGTTGAAAATTGTAATATTGATGAAAAATGCATCATATCAAAATGGAACCACATTCGAAATTTCATGATGAAGGCTGAAGAAAATCAATCATGGGCAAGTGTAAAAAACTCTTTTAATATAAGAGGGTCAAGATATAACGGGGAATATGTTTGGGTTATGCCAGTAGAGAGAGCGCGATATGTGTGTGAGAAAGGAGAGAAAGGAAACCAGAAGATAATAGCGAGGATGAGATAATAGTTTCTCCTGATGAAGCGCAATGGCATATTTTTGGGTTTCCATAATAAAACCTAAGAATCTATCCCTTTCGGATGGTATTGGATCTGATTTCCTGTAGTTTATCAAAAAAAGCTAGTTTCTCTAGCAGTTTGATGCACTCATTGACATTTCTTTTCCATTTTTCCAGATCCCCTTCAATACATAAAATATCATCCAGATATATCACTGATGACAACTCTGAGTCTCTTTAAGATCTTACCACCACCTTTATTATCCTTGTGAAAACAAAGGATGCAGTACATAAGCCGAATGGCAGGCGTTCAAATTCATACAAGATATTATTGAACCTGAATCTGAGATACTTTCTGCTTCCTTCATGAACTGAGATAGTAGGATAGGCATCTTCCGAATCTTAAAAATATGGAAAATAGTCTGGGAAGATTGAATGTACAGTAGTCCTCAGATCACCAAGTTGTAAGGGTTGCTAGAGCAACAAAGTTCTTGAACACTTTAAAATTTTGAATGAATCTGTAAGATCCATTAGATTTTTTAACCAAAAAATATGGAGACAAAAACTGAACCTCAGAGCCCTCTTTTCTAAAAGTGCATCAATAGCTAACTGAAGGTACGAAAACTCTTTTTTTATCAAAGGTATTATTGTAAAACTAAGTATCATTCAAACTATGAATCTCTTCGCTGACTGGAATCTTATATCCTAATATACTCTTTAAGAACAAATTTGTCATCCGTGATCTTAGACCATTTTTCATGAAAATATTTTACCCTTACCCCTGTTCAACTTACATAAATTAGATTCTTTTTTCCTGCACCTGTGTCGGCCTCTGACGATAAGCAGCTTGTGCTCTGGAATTCACAAACTGTTGTTTGTTTCTGAAAAATAGCCGTTGTTTTTGACGTCCACCGAAAGATGTATACCCCATCTGACTGGCCTGTGGACGTCTCCTGAATGGGGTCCTGGAGTTAAAATCAGGCTTCCTTGAAGCCTAATTCGATTCAAGTGTCCTTGAGTTATTGCCTCAGTCTCATTAGGTAATCCGGGCTCGATAAAAGCCTTTCTAGACCAAGATTGCCTGTGTACAATCTTAGTCAAAAATTTTACGGTAGCGCATAGGTGTGTAAGGAAACTTTCTAAAATCAAGCCTCCATCTTTGTTATCATAAATTGAAGTGATAATTGAGTCAACAAGGGATAATGCCGATTCCGCCAGTTTTTGCACCTCGAACATATGTGAATCTCTTGCTACTGCATTCTCTCTCATAGTTACAAAAATCTGGAAGTTTAGCTTAGGGGCTTCAAATTCCTTCAGGCACGCATATTTCTTAATGAGAGAATTAAATTCTTCCTTTTTAATACCCTTCTTGCAATATAACTCCCATCTCTTTCGAAGCCCTGGTCTAACGGACATTTTGAGTACATGGCATTCCGTGGGATCCTTGTCCAACCAAACACAAGAGAAGAAAAAAATCTCAGATATCATATGGTCCACATCAATTCTTTTTTTTCTCTTTTTTTGGAAATAATTATATACAAAGACAGTGAATCTGTCAAATGTTTGCCACATAAGCTAACTTCGTTCATTCCTCATGTTCTGACAGGAAAGCAAACTCGACTCTATATATCCTTGTCTCGCAATATAGCGAGCTCGGATGTAAGAACATATCTATGTCCTGCCTTATAAGCAGGCTCAAACACGCAGGAATGATTACGTCATACCATGCTGAGATGCATCAAATTTATTTGTAAAATGTCGACTAATAAATTGCTCCAATGTTTGTCATATCACACGTGTAAGTTCAAATCCTGAAAAAAAACAATATAAATATTCACTTACAATTTTCAACCAATGCTTGCTGGTTTCTTCCTGAATTAAATCGTCAAGCTGCTCTGATTTGACAGGCGAATCCATTTTTCCAGGTTCTTCATCTAGTATCAAAAAATTCTTCTCGCTATATCCATCTTCTCAAGATTGGCGTCAATCGCCCTCGCGTTCACTCCATAGCTTGAGCAGATTAGCGCCTCCTTTATTCTTCTTATAAGATATTTTATTCACATTATCACTGCTTTTCTTAGGCCTTTTCAACGGCTTTTCCAATTTCGTATCCTTATTACCAGAATTCCTCTGGTGGTAGGAATTCAAAACATCCCTCCCAGGTAAACAAAAATTATTTATTTAGTTATTCCCACCCTCTATGTATTTGTAGTCCTAAATAGTTCATCTCTAGCCTTTTAATTTTAAATAAGAGGTTCTGAATGATTTAGGAGTGGGGAGTTCCGTTGGGCGCCTTTTTCGAACTCTAAATACGTGTGCTACCCATCGACATATAAACTGGACCGCTCATCTGGACGCGCGAACTCGAACGTAGCAGAAAGAAAAGGAGATAGTGCTCTATCCTTTGCGCGCAGTGACCGCGCTAGCCTTCCATGGGCCCCATTTCATTATTTACACTTCCCAAAATCTATTTTTCCGGCAAATAATTTGCGAAACTTTCTCATGTTGGTTTAAGAAATTATTTTTTCGGAAAAATATATTTAGCACTGTGTGGAGATGCACGTGTATGCTTGAACGTGTCTTTTTATATAGGATAATTATTATCATCCTGTTCGTTCATATTCCATTCTTATATTTCCCATGTTCAAAATTTGGAAATATTTCCTGAAATTTCCAAAATTAAAGTTTCTAATTTCATTTGGATCAAAATTTTTAATTGAAACTTGCAAATTTCTCCTAATTGTCAAATATTTGATGCATGCTCACTAATAATTGATACACTTTTTTGGTTAATTTTTTATGTTATTAACTAATTTTCTATGTTAAATTACCACTGTTTATAAGCTCAGATTTTTATGCAAAATTTTCATTCTCATGAAAGACAAGCTGAATTCATTGGAAAAAATTTAGCATCACATAAAATGCGAAAGCGGTGAAACATAATTGAGAAAAAAAATATTTGTGATTAGAAAATGTGTTTGCGTACATTTTCAATGCAAAAATGGATTGAAGTAAAATTGAATCAATTAAAATTATGAAGGGACAAATATGATAATGCATAAGAAAGCATCTCTATAAACCGTTGACATATAAATATTATATATCGATGCTGTAAATAAAGGTTTTTCTAGGTTATAACCTCAAGTCAAAATTATATAATATATTTACCTAAAATGAACGCCTGTCGCTCACGTCGGTTCGCGTTCGACAAACGAAACACATAAAAACCATTTTAGTCCTTATTTGACACACGTTTTTCGGATTGTTAAGATTGAAAACTTGAAACGAGCTTGAGCCGTCAAAACCGAGGCTCAGGGTCCCGCTAACGACTCATAAGGGCCTGTGCCAAAGCCAAGAGCCAATCAGAAAAAGCAAGACGGAGACAACCCAGGATGTTTCCTATGTCATTTCTTTTCTACTCCAAAATGGATGCGCAGTGGACATGAGCGGTCCAGTTTATATGTCGTTGGTGCTACCTAGCGGGCAGAAAGGACACTACAGAGTAATAGGAGAACGAAGACGGAATACAAGTCTTCTTTTTAGGTTAAAAACTTAACAGTTTGGGTAAAAATTTAACGATTCTGTTGTAAACTCCTCTTTGTGGCCTTGAAATGCTACTGTTTGGTTATGAATTAATCTGTTTTGGTTGAGGCTTTAACTGTCTTGTTGAAAATTCTGTCTTTTTGGTTCAGTTCGACTATTTTTCATTTAAAATAAATATCTTTTTTGGTTAAATTATTAACTATGACATTTTTATGAGAATCAGTCTTTTTAAATTGGAAACTAAGTAACTTAATTAAATGTTTCTTTTTTCGGGTAGAAAATTCAGCTATTCAGTTGAAATAGTTGAAATAGTCTCCAAAATTGAGAATCCGAATTCCAAGTCCTACTTTTGCAGTCAACTGATTTTGATTTTAAAATCAGATCGATCATAATTTTCGAGTACTTGTTAATAAATGACATCAAAATTGTATGTGGTAGTCGTAATTAGGAACTGTCTTTCTAATCAGATTAATAGTCATCGATATTTCAATTCGGACCAATCATATGAAGCATTAGAAGCGATAGTTGAGCGTTCAAGAAAAATAAAGTGAGAATAAAAATACTGAGGACAACAAAGACTATCGGTTTTCCTCATTTTTGTCCAACAGAAAGGAGTGAAATTTATATTAAATGCATTATTTTCAGGAAGACAAGTTGAACGCGCAAAATTGATAGTTGTCCCAGATTTAAAGACGACAAGACTCTTCCTTTGGAGTGCTAATTCAAAGATTGTAGAAAAATTCTGTTTCAAATTTTACTTTCTATTCCTCGAACCGCTCATTAAAAGAAACTGCTATGGCGAACTAAAACTTTTCCTTAGCACCAGGTAGTGCCACGATAATTTTTTTTGACTCACCGCGGCAGTTAGGCCTGCTGTACGGCATTAGTTTGACGATGTGTAGGCTAGTTGCTTTGCTGAATTGAAAAAGCTGTTAACTGTATAAGTGTGAGTGTGAAGAAGAAGGATCACACGCATGAGACTAAAAGGGGAGCAATTGAGCCAGGGGAAAACTGTGATTGGTAGGGGCCGCCCTCCGCTGGTCTTCAGTTTCTCCTCTTGCATTATTATTCTAAGATTCTCATATCGGTCATCTTCATGAGTTCTAACAGAAGATGCAGTTGACCATCCGCAAACCAAAATTCTACTGCGGCGACTCATTTTATTAATCGAATCTCTGGAAAAATTTTACGTCATTTAGACCAAGCGGAAATTTTCCATTTTTTGTCTTATAATAATTTGGCACTTTTTTCACAGAAAGATGTATTTAATTTCTCAATTGAAATTTTCCCATCTGGTCTAATTTACGTAAAACTGTTTCAAAGAATTGATAAGTGAAAAGGGTCAGTGCAGTAGATTCCTGATTTTCAGACAGTAAACTGAATCTACGGTGCAGGCCCAAAAGTCATACATCGACAGTTCTCATACCCTCACGTAATCCTTTGGATTTTCTGCGACCTATTAAATAACAATAGGTGTACAATTACTTCAATTCTGTTCTGAATAGAGACAGACACTGCGATCACGCAGAGGATTTGAAGTTCAGTCCACGATCTTGAAATCTTGATACACGGAAAAATAGAAATAGATTTAATTTTCCATTCAACACGAGATTTAACACTCATAATTTTAACTCTGAAAGTTTTTCTACTGGAATTAGGTATAAATCGTAAATCGTAAATGCAGTTATTTTATGCTGTAATATTCATAAAATTCCAGGAAAAAAGCGTTTGGAGTCAAAATTAATAATGTGTATTTGAAATTATAACCATTTTACTTTCTTGATGGACTCATCAAATCATGAAATGCAATGCATTAACATTTATCATTCAGGAATATTCTGAGTGGCAACGACTCATCATGACACGAATTTTCCGCATCCTGTTGGATTTATTACCAGGGAACAAAGAGTAAAGAGTCCGTTTATATAAAATTTGTTTACGATGAAGAAACGATTCTTGGTATATTTTCAAATTTCTTCGTTCTTTCAACATTTGAAGATGATAAAGGCAACTTTTTCAAATTCTGAATACCGCTGCAAAGAACTGCAACTGAATGCAAAATTGATTACAAAACTTATTTTTCCAAATTCGAACCATTCAAATTTCACCTAATTGAATTAGTCATTGCATGTATCACTAATGAAATAGTATTATTTCAGCATCTCACTTATACAATTGTAAAATTATCACAAGTTTATTTCATTTAAGGCTCATTCAGTGCAAACATTGCCTAATTCTCTGGCGATTTCAGTTTCTAATCATTCAGCACATTTTTTCCCCGATTTTTATCGATATTAAATTTAAGGCACGAAATGAATAACGCACCATGCCATCAAGTGTGCTTGTTGTGTTTCATCGAATTCAGAAATTTGTTGTTTCCACGTCCAACAATTTTTCTTATTGCTTATTGTTACCAAATTTTTGGAATTTATTCATGATTTTAATTAATCATAGCATATTAATCGGAAAGTATCTACACAACTTGAACTTTCTTCATTTTTAATAAATAGATCATGTATCATCAAATATAGATGTTATTGATTAATAACATTTCTCATTTGAGAAATGGTTAACATATGCGTTCGTCGTAGGATTCTTTGAAATTTGAAAAAGAAGCGATAACAGAAAACTTTGTTAAAATACTAAATTATTATTAAAAACAATATATGATTAGAGATTGTTGATGAAAATTCGGCTTCAGAGTTGAGCAAAAATAAATACAAATATATTTGAATTTATTCAAAAGTTCCAACATTCTCTCAAAAGTATAACTAGATATTTATCCCGAGACCTGTATGTTTGTTCCCAAAAGTTTCACAATACATATACCGAAGCCTGGGTAACACTTTGACATGACTGCTTTCTACTACCAAATTAGTGGATTTTTCAGCTAATCCGATAAGACCTTTTTGCTTATTTTGTATTATAATTTCTAGTGGTTTACTGTTCTCTAATCGAATTAGCAGAATTTCATCAGTTATGGGCGAAATTTCACAAAGAATGTATTTTTATGGAAAAAAAATATCTCAAATTTATTTAGAAGAGAGCAGTTCCTAATTTGAAATAAACATTTAAAATTGAAGCCTTTATAACACAACAGTCTAAAGTAAAGTATTCAACAATACACTGTAATTTTAAACCTCATGTGGCGTCTAAACATTATACACTTTTGTTCTGAAGACCTCATCGTTTTATGTTAAGATCAGAAAGGATATCCTCTAAGGGATAAGAAATGAGTCATTAAACATGCAATGAATGAGATTTATTGATTCTGTATCAAGATTTTATAGATTATCAATGTTACCAGAAATGCAAGATTGCCATTTTTAAATTGACTTGTTGAAGTGACTTCCAGATTAGAACTGAGATCATGAAGATTCCCAAACTAGACTGCTGCTAATTAATTTTGGGAATACACAAAACATTACTATAAATAATAACTGAAATGAAAAATATTGACGTGACTTCAAATTTGTGCTGATATTGATTCAGCAATCTCCAACAAAATTTTTTATTGCATTATGAGAAACAAACTTCCTTGAAATTAGGAATACAACATTACTGTAACTGAAGTATTTTTTCTGTTGTGAAAGACACATCGATTGATCTACTGGCGATACTTCCACGTTACCCTAGTATTGACTTATAAATTTAAAAAAAATCGTAATGCGTCTTATAATTTGTGAAACTTCTTTTATTCCAGGAATACAACATATCTATAAGCATTATATTTTTTTTGTACCCAGACGCATGAATTTAATATGATCGATTGCTGTTTGTGTTTTAATTTTTTTGCTCGAAATTGCTCATTTGAAATCAGAGAGTTTAAGAAATGAATAATGTAACGGCAATGACATAAATGGAAGAAGTGACTCTTATTGGAACAAACACATAATTGCAAGTGCGTGTGAACTTGTGACTCGTGTTCTTGTTTGAACGCAATAATATATGTATCATTGTAACACGGGACAAAAGTTTACTCGTGCACCTCAAAACGACATCGGAGTGTGGAGGTCGCGTGCCTACCTGTCCTATGCCACCACCTTCAGGATTGATTCACGTGGACTTGTTCCACCCTCACACGAAGTCATGATTTCGTGACGCCTGTTGTTTCACAACTTTGGTAAAGTTATCTCATCAAGTCATCACGAGGATGCCCCCTTTTCCCTAAAGTTTGATCAAACTTTTCCTCCTTCCAGAAACTGCATACTAACTTTCGTACAAGCAATGCAAGGTCGCGTGCATCCTTTTTTTCCATATACACTGAAGAAGAATACTCATATTTCTTACATATGTATAATAGTATATCATGCGCATATTTTTCATAACAAATGGATGATTTCAGACATTTCTCAACATACAGTCATGATTGCAGCCAATATTGGTGTTCGAAAAAAGGTAGCATGATCGCAAAGAAGTTCAGAAGTTCAAAATTCGATTTAAAAACTTCTGTAAAATTCCAGGAATTTTCTGTCATTTATGGTAATTTTACAGAAAAATATGATGACTTACCTTAAATCATCCAAACTTCAATTTGGGAAATTTCCATAAATTTCCGGAAATTCATGAAAATTTTCGGTAATTCATAGTAATTTCACAGGTAATTAATAGTAACCAAATATAAATTACCCGAATTCAATTTGAGAATTTTTATAAATTTCCGGAAATTTTCGGTCATTTATGGTAATTTTACAGGAAAATATGATGAATTACCTTAAATCACCCAAAATTTTTTTTTAACGAATTTTTATAAATTACCGGAAATTGATGAGAATTTTCCGTAATTTATAGTATTCTCGCAGGCAATTTATGGTAACTTAAGATGAGAAACCCAAAATTCAATTTAAGAATTTTCATAAATTTCCAGAAATATTCAGTCATTTGCGGTAATTTCTCAAGTTATGTATGATAACTTTCTATATAAAACTATAAATTACCGTAGAATTCTATTATTTGCAACCAAAAATTCCTCAAAGTTTGTACGGTGAGTGGGATCATTATCGTAAAATGGAAGTGTATAGATTTATAATTTTCATTACGCATCTCTGATGTCAGTTTTTACTCCCTAGGGAGTAAAAGTACTTTTTACTCCCTAGGGAGTGAAAAGAAGAGCTCAAGCCCCTGATTAAAATAGAAATTAAGGTGTTAGAAATTGATCCTACTCTTTTTTACATTTTTGTTTTATTTTTTTGTTTTATTTGTATTTATTTCATGCCTAAATTTTTTATTGTTTTACGATGAGTATCGTCATGATGGGGTCAACATTTTTCAATAATGTGTAACAACTTTGAATATTTTTTTCCTACGGCGAGATAGTTCACAGGCACGTGCTTATATTAATCCACTGTGTTGAAAAACTTACGGCGAAATAATATTGCGATTGCCAACTTTACAGGACAGACTTTTTAGAATGAGCAGTTTCTACATGAAGATGTTTATTGGTCATGAAAAGTGATTTCTCCACCTTATCCTTGTGAGGTTAATTAGAATCCTGATAGAAAATTTTATTTCGGGAACGCCAAAACTTAGGTAAAATGAATAATGTATTGAATTTGAAGATGGAATTTTTGTCGCACCTTAGGCTCAGTAAGATGAGCATGAAGTTGGTTGTTCTTCTTGATTGTCGAGTATAAAAAATTGCATTGAGATAGTTAAAATATTACCAAAATCACGATACATCAACCAATTACTATATTGACCTAAGGAACGGATTTGATCTTCGAGCTCATTTGCATTTTGCTTTTTCTAACGAAGTTTCTTATGGCGAGTTGCACTGAGGAAAAAATTTTGTAATTGCTACAAAACCGTTTTGTTAAGCAGTTTTTGTTGGCACTGCAAAAATTTGGTTATTGGCACGAAACTATTTTGTTGGACGAGCAAAATATTGGGTTGTCAACACAAAATTTTTTGGTTGAGCCCTATTTTG
>WSXT02150758.1:0-10279 GCA_011762715.2 Neuroterus valhalla
CTCAAACTTGCGAGCAAAGCGAGCCGCGCGCGAAGCGCGCTATGAGAATGTGCCCGCGCAGCGGGCAGATTTTTTTTTGTTTTAATCGTGACAACGCTTTTTTAACAATGACAAATTTAATTTGCTAGACAAACTATGCGAGATATATGTATGTATCGGTGCCTTGAGGTCATTCTTTCGAAAGTTATCGAGTGCACAGATTACAGACTACAGACAGACAGACAGACACCTTGGTAAAAACCATTTTTTCTGACTCAGAGGGTCTCAAAACGTGGAGATCTTATCAAATCCGCGGAAGTCATTTTTTACATAAAACCAATACCTTCTCATTCAGAATGAGAATGTAAAAAACATGTTTAAAAAAAGATCTTTAGTGAAGATAGAGAAATATGTTCGACAAGATCGTTGAAATTTCAAGCCTAAAACTTTCAATATTCAATTATTGATTTCCAAATGAAGAAGTCAACTTTCAATAAAAAAATGGATTTTCTGCCAAAATAGATAAAGTATCATCGCAATAAGTAGGTTTTTTTCAACAGAAGAAATTATTTTCTATACAAAATTTTCAATTCTCAACGGAATACTTAAATCACTTTCTCGAAATTATTTTTTTCTTTTCGCTGAAAGTATTTTTTTCACTGAAAATTTGTGAGCACAACTCTTGATAGGAAATTCACATTTATCAGTAAAAATGAATAAATCTTAAATTGCCCAGATCTAAATTGATCTCTTTGAAATCTTGATATTTCATATGGAAATTTGTTTTTTTCATTCGAGAATTGAACAATTGGGTTCGAATTTCTGTTTTCTTGCATGGGGAATGCTTTCATTGGAAAATTCGTCTCTTGTGTTCGGAAATTATTTTATTTTAGCATAAATTCAATTTTTTTTATGAGATAAAGACTTTTTCAAAAACTGCTTTTTTGTTTTTTAATTGAACTATTTTCGATTTTGATTAAAATTTTTTTTCGGTTGAAATTCTCGAACTACTTCCTCAAAAATTGATCCTTTCTTTCGGTTGAGATATCTTGTTTTGATTTAAAAGTTGTATGGACAATTTTCGCTCGAAAATTCATCTTTTTCAGTTGAAAATTCAAATATTTGGTTGAAAATGTATGTATTTTAACAAAACTTAATTTTTTTATTAGAAATTTATCTCTCTGCTCAAAACTTTAAAAGCTCTTTTAAACATTTGTATTTTTGGCTTAAGAATTAAACGATTTGGTTATAATTTTTGTTTTCTTGAATGAACAAATTTTTTGTATTGAAAATTAATTTTTCTTCGTCTGAAAAATATTCTTTTTCAATATCAATTCAATCTTTCTTGGTGAAACATTACACTTATATCAATAGTTTTCTTCAGAACCTTCCCTTTCAAATTGAACTGCTTCTGATTGTTAATTAAAGATTTTTTTTAATTCAAAATATATAGTATCAGAATTTTTGTAAAAAAATTATTTTTTTCCTTCAAAAATTTAACACCTTGATTGATTGAACTAGGTTCTGAAAAACTGGTTCTTCCTCTTTGTTGGCAATTTGAACAGGCAATTCTTGGTCGAAAATTCATATTTATTAGTTTGAAATTCGAATATTTAGTTTAGAATTCACGTCAAATAATAAAACCTTTTTTTTTGGTTGGGAATTTTAGTTTTCTTGACTGGAAAATATTTGTTGGTAGGACATCCAAGTATTTTGTTAGAAATTCATCTTTTTAGTTTGAAAATCATTCTCTTCAAGTAAAAATTCAAAATATTTTTAATAAAATATTGCACGCAGATCCATAGATTATCTATTATCTAAATTTTTTTGAGAATTATTCTTTTTTGGCATAAAATGAAAAATACTTGATGATTAAATCATGCTCTGATGCATTGATTTCGTCTAAAAATATGTTCACCCAACTTTTGGCCAAAAATTCATCTTCTGTTTATGAAAATTCAAATATTCTGTAAAAACTTGACGTTTTTTATTTGAACTTCATTCTTCTGGTTAAGAATTCTTTTTTTTTTGGTTTTTTGTCTTCCTAATTTTTTTTATTGTATTTATTCTTTTTTGGTAGAATACTGCAACTGGATCGATGGATCCCTCCTGGAAATTCTCTTTTGTGTTCGAATTGAACTGTTTCTGATTTTCTATTGAAAAAATTTTTGCCTGAAATATACCATATCAAATATGTCGTCAAAAATGAATCTCTTTCATTAGAACATTAAACACCTTGTTTGATTGAAATAATTTACGGAGAATTTTCTTTTTCTTGGTTGTAAGTATTTTTCTAAATAAAAATTTGTAAGTAAAAGCCCAGGACGGCAGTTCAAGAACTTAGTCGAAAATGTACTGTTTCGTTGAAAATTCGTCTTTTATGGCAAGGAATTAATGTTTCGGGTTAGGAATTCATCACATTTGTTAAAAATGAAATAATTTTATTGAAAAAACGTTCTATTCATATTTATAAGAAAAGTTCGAGGTGTAGAAATTTGTAAGTTAGACAGAGAGTATTGGATTGGGAACAAATTTCTAAGCACTATAAAGAAAAGTAAAAAATATTACCCATTCACTTCTGGGTGGATCACCGTGGGTGCGTGATAGCCATACAAATCATGATGCAAATCCGGTTTCGTCATCGGTAGAAAATTAATCTGTCACACGGGCAAGCCCTTCTATTTGTACCAAATAGCCACTTATGTTATATATTATCCTCATTTTTGACCTTTAATTCCTAAAAGTTTTGTTATTCATAAATCGAAATTGAAAATAGAAGAAGTTTCATCCCATATTTCTATAATTTAAAGGAGAATTTAAAGAGATACAGGAGTAATTTGAAGGATTTCTAGGAAAATTCTGAGAAAAATACGGAATTTTGGAAAATTTTAGAAGATTTGAAGGGATTTTAAGAAATTCATAAATATTTCAAGCGAAATACGATATCAGAATATTTTACGGATTTTTAAGGATTTTGAGAACATTTTGAGGATATTCGTACGATTTTTGTTGGTCAAAATCAATTTGAGAAATCCCAAGGGATTCCAAGAGATTTTCGGATATTTGAGAAAACAATCACGGGATGTCTAAAAATTATATGGAATTTCTAAATATTTCGGAAGAAATCGTGGGATTACGGAGGATTTTTAGAGATTTCGAAAAATACCCACGGAGGATTTCGAAAGATTTTGAGAATTTCAAGAAAATTCATAACATTCTAGGATATTTTAAAAGAAACCGCGAGAGTTCAAAAGATTTTGGAGGATTCCAAGGAACTTCAAGAGATTTTGGATCGCGAGATTCTTGAGAATTAGAGGGGAATTCGAGAGGTTTTCAAATATTCAAGGGGAAATTGGGGAGCAACAAAGGATTTCGAAGAATTTTAGGGTAGCAAAGGGTTTTCACGGTTTTTAACAGATTTGTGAAACATTTTAAGGATTGAAGAACGATGTCTGTCGGTCGCAAAGAATTTGAGAGATTCCAAGGGATTTCAAGAGATTTTTCCATTTTTGAGAAAACAATCAGAGGATGTGTGGAGATTCAATGGAATTTAGGAGATTTCTAAATATTTCGTAAGAAATCATGGTATTACGAAGGATTTTGAGAGATTCCGAAAAATACCCTTAAAGGATTTCAAAAGATTTTGAGAATTTCAAGAAAATTCATAAGATTCTAGAATATTTTGGAAGAAACCACGAGAATTCAAAAGATTTTGGAAGATTGCAAGGAACTCCAAGAGATTTTGAAATGTTTAATAAAAATCACAGGATTTTTGGTATTTTCAAGGGATTTCAAGAGGTTTCCAAATATGCGAAAAAAAATTGAGGAGCAACAATGGATTTCAAGGAATTTTAGGATTCCAAAGAGCTTTTACGGATTTCAACAGATTTTCGGAACATTTTGAGGATTCAAGAACGATTTCTTTTGGTCACAAAGGATTCGATAGATTCCAAGGGTTTTCAAAAAATTTTCCATTTTTGAGAAAACAATCAGAGGATGTCTGGAGATTCAATGGAATTTAGGAGATTTATAAATATTTCGGAAGAAATCATGGTATCACAAAGGATTTTTAGAGATTCCGAAAAATACCCACAAAGGATTTCAAAAAATTTTGAGAATTTCAAGAAAATTCTTAGATTCTAGAATATTTTAAAAGAAACCACCAGAACTCAAACAATTACGATAATAATAATTCTAAAATAATGAAGATTATGATTGTTATCACTATCTTTTAAAATTAAAATAGAGAATTTTAATAAATTGCGGAATAAATAAATAGAATTTCTCATGAATGATTAAGAGAATAAATAGAGCAAGTATAATGATAGTTAATAAGATACAAACAGTAAACAATATTACTATGAGTGCAATTTTTTCGGTTTCATACTTATTTCTAAAATAATTAGCAGCACGATTATTATTCCTCATGAACAGAATCAATTAGAATGAATGAATAGAAAAAATGATAGTCTGCTCTAAAAAAAGAGGTTACGTTGATAGCCTGATAATTTCATCGTTTCCATATTATTTATAAAATAATTAAGATTATTATTGTTATTACTATCTTTCCGAAATAACATGCTGAATTATCAAAGGTTGAATTATAATTGAGTACATTTAATGATAAATAATGAAGAGAATAAATAGAGTTGAATTTTAAATAATTTGATATTGAATAACTAGTTACTGCATGGGTTTTATTTTTAAGGGAAATTCATTTCCTCAGATTAATTATTATTTTAAAATCATATCCTTCGCTGCTTGCTCAGAGCAGCCAACTACAGTACAAATAACCATCGTGAAAACGAGAAATTGCAAATTAAAATAACAAAATTAAGACACAAAGTCACTCCCCATCCAAAACAAGACAGCCTGCTGTACAAATATGGCGTAGAGAGAACTCAGCGGGATATTGGAGGGGGGACAGTGCACAGTGTGTAATGTACAATGTACGTTCAGACTGTCTCCCTTTGACTGGAAGCGTCACTGCTTACCCAGTTCACAAAGCGCCTACAGAACTTCCACTTGAAAAAAATTAAGAACAATAATTATACAAAAAGGTATCTTTCTGTTTTAAATCGAATTCTGTAGAAGGAAAAAGTTGACTTGGACCAATTTTTTTTTTTTAAGGGGATTCAAGGCTTTAATACCAGGAAATTGAAGCACCTTTGAAGATCAGTGTCCGAGTTAAAAGTGGCTTTCGTGTATAGTGGCTACATCCTCTAAAGAGTCTAAAGTGTGCGAAACACCTGGTTTATTCATCAAGCGGTTAATTGTCATGCGGTCGGACGTATGAGATAGATATACCTATACGTTGCCCGAATTCGCCAAGTGTTCTTGAAAGTAGGTTGTCTTTGACATCCTTTTAAAGCAGACAAGGAATTATTTACTTCGCGAAACAATGGTAATTGCCTTTTTAGTATATTAGAAAGCTAATTGTAGACTATTTTTATTATTTTATAATAAACTTTAGCCCATTCTATCTTCATGTCATTTGAATATTATCAATAAATATTAATTAATATTATTGAAGCATTTTATTATAATTATAATTACTCCAAACATTTGGCACATGCTAAGACTAGCAGATAAGTAAGGAGAATCCTAACGCAAAATCCCTGTTACTGCCATGTTACCGACATCGAGACCTGTAGTGGTTCGTGTCCATGCTAAGCTTCTAGAATATCCTTGTGACGCCATAGACCTTGACATTTTTGAGGTAATGAACAACCTTGAAGCTGTTTTCACCCAATTCCTTTCTTCACAACTGCGCGGTATCATTCTGTGACTCTTCACTTACCTACTGCTGAGACTCTCATGCTTCTATTGAGAAAATAATACTCAATTATAAAAGTTTGTCATCAGATATTTTCAATCTATTTCATGAACAAATTAAATAAACAAATGCCCCGTGTGGAAATTTGAAGGGATAAAGAAATCGTTCTTTCTATTAACTTTGCTCACATTATGTCGTCAGTAATGTTTAGTGATAGGAAAATAAATTAGGAAATTTTTTATCAATATTAAAAAACAAGTTATGAAAACAAATACCTAGTGTAGATCTTTAAAGGCAGCAAACTTACGTTTTTCCGCAACAAGCCTCAAAGCATGTTGACAATGATGTTATTGATTGGTAATTGTTGTTTCTTTCAATTTTCGTAATGTCGTTTATATAATTTATTTATAAAATCTACAAAAAATATTCTATAATAATTTTCCATTTGTTAACATCACTTACGACATCATTTGAGGAAAATTAGGAAAAAGAAGGATTTTTTTCAAACTTTTAATGCTTAAGATGTAAATTTGTTTATATCATTTGTTTATACAATTTTTTCAAAATATCGAATGATTATTTCTCATAATTTAACATCATCAGCGACATCATTTGAGAAAATTAGTATAAAGAAGGAGTGTTTTTCACCTTTAAATGACCAAGCTGTAATTTCCTATTTATAATTTAGAAGAACGAAGGATTTTTTCCGACCTTTATATGCCCAAGCTGTAAATTTGTTTATAAAATCTATAAAAAAAAAACGAACAATGATTTTTCATCATCAAACACGACTGGCGACATAATCCGATGAAAATAAGGAAAGCAAATGATTTCTTTCTGACTCTGAATGTCCACACTGAGAATTTGTTTATAAATTTTGTTAATAAATTTGACAAAAAATATCTAACGATAATTGCCTTTCGCTGACGATATAATTTGTCAAAAGTTAAGAGAATAAACGATTGCTTTCTGCCTTTAAATGTCCACGCAACGCATTTTTTCATACAATTTTCGTTCATAAAATTTATAAAAAATTTCGGATGACAAAATTTTATGATCGAGTATATTTCTTCGATGGAACCAAGAAATTTTAAAGCCAAAATTAAACCAACATCAGTATTTAAATATAAATTTGATTACGTTCTACAATTTCGAAGATTGAAAATAAATTTCAGATATTATCGATTGAACTTGACTTTCATTCACAATTAGTATATTTGCATTTATAAAATAAATCAAGATCTAAATTCTTGAGCACTCATAAAAAGAAAGAAAACTCACAATTTTCAAACATCAAATCTCAACTTTTGGAATTTTTGACGTTTCGAATTTGAAATAACTTGAACTTTTATAATTATTACACCCTCAATATACAAGTTGTTTGACTTTGACATCTTTTAAATCAAACTTATTCGATTCCAAATTAAGATAGTTTGAACGCTTATTTTAGAATGATGAAATTTTAATTACTTTTAATAAAAAATTGTCCTATTTTAAGCTTTGAATTAAAAATTGTTTAATTTTCAATTCTCAACGATTTCATTTGAGAATGATAGAGATATATCAATGTAATTTCTTAAACATTTCCAAATAAAGAGTTTTTTAAAATTTTATGATTCGGAGGTCAATTCATGAATTGATTATCTTCTTTGGAAGATAATTCCAAACTCATTCAATTTTGAATGGGAAGCTTCGAATGCTTACTGTCCTATTTTTAAACTTTGAATTTAAAATTCCATGATCCCAAACATTTATCAAATATTTAATTTTTCTTTTTTTGAGGGTTCTTCATTGGAACATCATCCATTTTAAATACTTTCAATATTGAATTTATTGAAACTTAAGCTTCTTATGGACTTTTAAAACTGTTTCCGTAAAGAAGGCGGCCTTTTCTTCTGTTCTTCTCTCAACTCTCTTCTTCCATTCTTATCTTAACCTTCTTCTTCTTTTCTTATCCAATGATATCCTCCCCTTAACTCTCTTCTTCTCTTCTTATCCCAACTCTCTCCTTTTCTTCTTTTATTACCTCTCTTCTTTTCCTATTATCTTAACTCTCTCCGTCTTTTTTCTCTTCATCTCTCAACTGTCTTCATATTTTCTTATCTACTTCTCTCCTCCTCCTCATAACTCTTATCTGCTCTAAGTCCCTTTTTATCCGTTTATCACAAATCTCTCCTTCTCTTCTTTAATTTACTCTCTTCTTCTCATAACTCTAACCTTCTCTTTCACTTTTCTTATCTACTTCTCTTCTTCCCTCAACTCTCACCTGCTGTCCTTTTCTTTTTATCTATCCATCACAACATTCTCTTCTTTTCTTAATTCGCTGCTTACGTTCCTCTCTTCTCCTCTTAACTCCAATTCTCCTTTCGTCTCTTAACTCCTTCTTCTCCTAACTCTCCTCTCTTCTTCTCCTAAATCTCTTCCTCTCTTCGCCCCTTCGTCTCTTAACTCTTTTCTCTTCTCCTCTTGACTCTTTTACTTTTCTTATTCACTCCTCTCCTCCCCTTACTTCTTCTCCTCTTCTTATCAAAAATCACCTCCTGTTCTTTTAATAACTCTCTTCTTCTCCTTTTCCCTTAATCCTGTCCTTCTTTTTCTCCCTTCATCTCTTAGATATCTTCTTCTTTTCTTATCTACTTCTCTTCTTCCCTTAGGTCTCATCTGCTCTTCGTCTCTTTTTATCCTTTCATCACAACTCTCTCTCCTGCTTTTCTTTTCTTAGCTCTCTTCTTCTGTTCCTCTCTTCTCCTCTTAACTCCTAGCTCTTATCTTCTATTCCTCTCCCCCTGTCCCCCTCTCTCAACTCGCTCCTTCCCTTTTTCTCTTAATACTTCACTTCTTTTCTTATCCACTTCTCTCCTCCCCTTATCTCTCTTCTCCTCTTCCTATCACAACTCTCTCCTTCTCTTCTTTTATTGACTCTCTTCTTCTCCTCTTATCTTAATTCTCTCCTTTTTTTTCTTCACTTCTCACTCTCTTCTTCTTTTCTTATCTACTTCACTCAACTCTCATCTGCTCTCCGTCTCTTTTTATCCTTTCATTACAACTCTCTTTCTCTCATTTCCTTAACTTTCTTCTTCTGTTCCTCTAACCTCCTCCTAACTCCTTACTCTCATCTTCTATTCTTTTCTCCCTTTCTGGACTCTCTTCTTCCCTTCTCCTCTCAATTCTCCTTTTCTTTTCTTATCCATTTCTCTCCTCCCCCCAACTCTGTTGTTCTCTTCTTATCACGACTCTTACCTTCTCCTCCTCTCTTCTCTTCCTCTATTAATTCTCTTCTTCTCCTCTTCTCTTAACTCTGTCCTTCTCTTTTTCTCTTCGTCTCTAGCTATCTTCTTCTTTTCTTATATACTCCTCTTCTTTACTTAACTCTCATCTGCTTTCCATCTCTTTTCATCCTCACATCACAACCCTCTCCTTTTCTCCTTTTTTTAACTCTCTCTCTTATTCTCTTAACTCTTCTCTATCCTTCTCTTTCCCTCTCTTCCTCTTCATCTCTATCACTCGATTCTTCTTTTCTTATCCACTCCTCTTCTACCCTTAACTCTCATCTGCTCTCCATCTCTCTTTACCTTTTCATCACAACCCTTTCCTTTTCTTAACTCTCTCTTATTCTCTTAACTCTTCTGTATCCTTCTCTTTTCCTCTCCATCTCTTAACTCGATTCTTCTTTTCTTATCTACTTCTCTTCTACCCTTAACTCTCAACTGCTCTTCATCTCTTTTTATCTTTTCATCACAACTCTCTCCTTGTCTTCTTTACTTAACTTTCTTCTTCTGTTTCTCTCTTCTGCTCATTCTCCTCTTCCTCTCTTAACTTTTCTTCTCCTAATACTTCTCTTCTCTCAAATCTCTTCCTCTCTTTGCCTCTTCTCCTCTCAAATTCTCGTCTTAACTTCCTCCTTTCTTGTTTTCCTGTTTTTTTACTTTCTTCCTCTTTTTTTTACTTCTCTTCTCCTCTCCTTCTCTCAACTCTTTTCTTCTTTTGGCTCTCTTCTTTTCTCCAATTCTGCTTCTCTTCTTATCCCCTTTTTTTCACGCTGTTCTTTTTTCTCCTCTTCTTGTCCTAACTCACTTCTTCTCTTATTTTCTTCTCGTCTCGTTCTCTAAACCCTCTTCTTCTCTTCTTCGCTTGACTCTCTTCTCATCTCCTTTTTTAACTCGCTTCCTCTCAATGTTATTAATAATCATGTATGTCATCATCTATGTACCCAGATAAAAATCATTTTCATATAATTTATGATACATTTTCATAAAATCGTTTTACTGAAAATAAACTCTTTCTATAAAATTATTAAATGACAAGCAAATGACAAAAAAAAAACGTTTAATTTCACCTGGAATAGATTAACGCACACTTCAGCAATCGCTGCAATGACATATTATCTTTATTTATGATTATTTATTTATTTACATCAAATTTTTAACATTCTAGAGTCCCCAAAGTTTTTATTGTATTTTGACTCCTTAATCCTTTCCCATCTTTCTATTACTTGACTTTCCTTCTCCCTTTCTTCTAATCCTT
>WSXT02150769.1:0-10278 GCA_011762715.2 Neuroterus valhalla
CCGCTGCTGGTCCAGATTGTATTAAGAACTTTTGGTGGAAGAAGTTCACTTCTACACACCAACATCTGGCTCGCATCCTTACCTCATATTTGAAGTCGGAGATGCCTATTTCGCAGTGTCTGGTGTTAGGACGCACTGCGCTCCTACCGAAGAAAGGCGACTTGTCCAACCCGCGGAATTACAGACCAATAACTTGTCTGAACACGGTGCATAAGATCTTTACATCAATACTGAATCAAAGGATTGTTCGGGACCTCTATGGAGTGAGATTTACGGACAACGAGGATCGAAAAGAGGCGCAACAGGATGTCAGGAAAACCTGCTGATCGACAGGAGTGTCTGCAAAGACGCTGCAAACTACAAACGAAATCTTTCGATGACTTTGATTGATTACCAGAAAGCCTTTGATTCAACTTCCCATAGACTTATCATCTGTCTGTTGAAAAGCTTGAAGGTTCATTCAGATGAAGTAGGATGCATTGAGAGATCGACGCCTCTTTGGAAGACCAGATTTACTATCACTTCTGGAAAACATCGTGTGACTACCAACAGTGTCACTTTCCAGAGAGGTGTCTTTCACGGTGACGAGATGGGCCCTTTCCTCTTCTGCATCACACTATTGCCCCTAATCCTCGCACTCCGCGATTCTTGTGGGTACTCCTGTGACGGAACTAATGTTCGTGAGCATAAAGCCACTCATATATTTTATATCGATGACTTGAAGGTCTATGCTTCTGGAAAAGAGCATCTTGAAGATGCTCTTGTTATCTTCGGGAGGGACACACGAGAAGTTGGTATGGACTTTGGACTGGATAAGTGTGCCAAGATTCATCTGAAACGTAGACGAATAGCAGGTATTGATGGGAGAGATATGGATCGGAAGAAATGTACCCGAATCGATGGAATGAGGCCATAAAAATGTAAAGGTTGAGGGGCAATAATACGGTACATTATTTCTAGAAGTTTATCTGAAGTCTGCGATACTGCGGCTATACGAAACGAGACTAGGAATACTTCGTGGGATAATAAAATGTGAGTGGCTGTAAACAAGAATAAGCTAGCAGACTTGGGAAGTTCAAAATCAAAGGTGTGTGTGTGTGTGTGTGTGTGTGTGTGTGTGTGTGATGAAGAATTTTCTAGAATAGAAAATTATTATAGGTACGATGAATGGAGGACAAAGATAATAAACAAAGCACTCAAGGACAACATTTATTGAAAGAAGAAACGAAATTGCAAAATGGTTTTGAAAAAATTAGGGAATAAGTTCTGGAATTGATAAAGAAGTCCAGAAATAAGTAAGTCAAAATTGGGCATGCTGATGGTAAAATGGTATAGGATTCGGACGAGGTAGGAGACAATATGAGTTTCGAATTACCAAGAGTGACAGCTACTTAGTACAAAGAGGACCTGAAGAACTCTAGAGGTACCAGACTTACGACTCACGCCTCGCAATCAGAAGAAGGCTCATGCGTGACCTCCACGACCATCTGACTACGTGCGAGAATGTAAGTGGTACTTTCGAGGAATTGTACGAAGGCCAGACTACGGAGTTTGATAACGATGGCACATAAGATTATGTATTAGCTGATCCAGTCGAAGGTTGTGGAAAAAAATCAATATCGACGGCAATATACCTGTGATTAGGAAACTGAAGAATGATATGGCTGCTATTGTCGATGGATTTATTCCTAAAATGTATGTGTGCTATAAACGATGACGTTCCGAATGATTAGAGAGCGGCAAATACCGACCCAATCTACGAGAAAATAGCTGATAGAGGTGACTGTACTTATTATAGAGCATTCAGCCAGCTAGGTACCAAGGATGTAATATTTACAAGAATCCTTATTAGTGAGGTCGTTGGAATAGCTAAGGGGAGGATCTTGGAAGTTTAATGTGGGATGATATCAGGAAAATCATGTGCGGATCAGATATGTAGCTCAAGACAGATCACAGAAGAATGTTTGATAGCAAACGAAACAGTTCTTCAGGCTTTTTTCCATTTATAAAAGGCTTTTGAAAATGATGATAGAAACGAACTTTGGGGAGTCTAAGAACAGCATGGAGTGAATGGCTGGCTTTTAGACGCATTGAAAGAAATATGTAATTTTTTCAGTTGTATGAACTGACTGAGAGATGATTTACTCAATCTAATGTTAGAGAACAAATCATCGTACTATAAGAACATGATTTAGTGTCTCTCATCTGTTTTTTTGAATATCAGCCCAGGAGCAGCACGAAACTCACCCAATGAATTGCGTACAATCATCGAAACCATCAACACATGTGTCGAATATTTTTTTTTTGAATATACAACTGTGCCACAAGATAATCTCAATTATTGAAAACAAAGCGAACCGGAACAAGAATCCCATACCGATCCAGAACTCCGAAGACGACTCATTTGAAACAAATTTTCCATGAGACAGAGAGAGAGCAGGATAAAAAGAGACCTATAACAGCCACCTTCCTCACATAGTTCTCGATAGTAGAGCAAGTGTAAGGTTAAATGAAAAACTGATTGATTGGTTTTACATTAGGCAAGTCATTAGTCAAACATGCGTTAAGACTCCGTGGATGTTTAATAAATACATGGGAAAATGTCTTAGATCGGCATCACCAGCTTAGGCATATTTCAAGTCAAGTTTACAGCATCGACTATGAGTACGGGTGAGAGGTCATAATAATTAACTTTCTTTAATTTGAACAAAAATTTAACGTCTTACATTTTTCAACTGATTTACTTCAAATAAATAATTACGAAATAATTATCCCTTGCTTGGAGGAGCCGTCAAGGTGGAGGCTCAAAGAAAGTATCCTCAAAACCTTCTTCTTCAGCACGTTTTACCTTCGAGGTATTGTTAGAATTTTTTTAGAATAAAAATTCATGTTTCATTTAATTTGAGAGACTTCGAGCTTTAAAAAGTGCCTCTCTAGAATATTATGCGATTTTTTGTTGAAGCTGGGAAAATGAACAAAGTGTGGGACGCGTAGGTACTTTTGGCCCCGACTTCAGTGTAGAATAGATCGAGAGGCATCGTCTGCCACAGTCTTCTTCGTTAGTACTCGTCTCCAGTCTGACAATGTGGCGTTGTCCACTAAAACTTTGGCGACTTAGTGCGCAAAGGAAAGAGAATGTTTCCTGGCTCCTAATTGCGTCCAGTAAAGTACCGTCGTGGAATCCGTCCAGGGTACTCTTTTGTTATTCTGAAAGGTCTGTTGACTACTCATGCAGTGCGATAATCGGAAAACCATCACTGCTGCTTGCAGTTCAATGCCCCCCTTTCGCTCCTTATCCGAAGGTGGGCTGCAGTAGCAAACGCTATTATACCTATCACAGAATACGTGGACTTAATCCGTCAACTCCAAGTACGTTAGACCAGTGGATTCCCAAGGTCTGTGCATGGTCTAGAGTCTACAGCCACGCGGTCTATCTTCAGAGAAGTTCTTCTGATATCAACTCCTTACAGTTAGTCTCACTTCGTCAAATATCTTGCATCAGTATGTTTGCCTTCATTATTAGGACTGCCAAAAAAGGTAAGGGATAGATTACATACATAACCGATTGCAACACTTCCTTTTTTGTCGCTGTCTGATGCCCTAGGACTTTCTGTATATTATCTTTATTGAATGCGGGTCAACTTCTAGATGGTGCGATATTTTTTATGAATTGAGATGACAGTAAGTCAGGCAAATACAACATTCCATTGCGGATTCTGAATCTGCGTTACAGGTATAACTATGCGACTTCATGAGCTTTCTGGATCTACTCTTCTGCGATCTTCACACTGTCAAAGTGATCGTTCCTGTAGTGTAGTTCCAAGATTGCTTTGCATGCTGCCAAGAGGTGTTTGATCTGTCATTTAATTTTGTTTTATCTCTAATGAGCGACATAAATAAATCCAGAAAACGTTGACTATCCTGGTCTGCTTCCCCAATTTCCACTTCAGGAAAAAATTCTTCTGAATCTCTGCAAATAGCTATTAGTCCGTCTCAAAGAGTAAACAACACGCCTGCCAGAGAATCTAAGAGATCTGAACCTATTAACAAGCGGCCTTTTAGAAAAACTAAAAGTATCTCCTGAGGGTGAAAACTCGCACGTATCTCCAGTTTTCAGGCGTGTCTCAATTGAACTGCGAAGTGAATGCGTCGTTCTTGGTACACAATTCAAATTCTGCATTCGAATTTGCGATAATTTCACAGTTTTTTTCTCCATTTTCCGGAACAAAGATTCACCAATTTCGAATGTGCCTAAAGGAACATTATGTTTTGGACTGTATCAGAATTTCGTTCGATACTCGTTCAGCTCGATACTGGAATGTCAGAGCTGGTTGCTGAGCAGGCAAACTCAGCAACATTGTTTTTCATCTAAGTCTTCCATTTTCGCCTCCCAAGTTGTATCTTAGTAATCTGGAAACCTGTCAATATAGTAACAGCCCATCTCAAATCTTATGACACAATCGAAAAAACTTCAGGAAACTGGAATCACGCTTGACACACCTAACCAAAATACTGCGTTAAAAATCCTAAGTATAGAACCTACTATCAGGAATCCTCCATTTATTTATACACCTTGCTTACTCATAAGGGTAAGACGAAGAAAGACAAAATTTTCCGAAAAGCCGCGGGTTCGACATCATGATAAAATTGAAGCAAATTTCAAAGAATGCATCTTAAGACGTCTGCGACTCGCTAGCAGGATGAGATGAAGCAAATCTCTAAAAAAGGGTCATGGGGCAGCTGCGACTAGACAGCGGATGAAATGAAGTAGGTCTCCAAAAATGTGTCTGGGAATGGCTCTAGTCTGTCAGCAGAAGGAATCCAGTTCCTTAGAACTATGTCTTGGGACGGCTGCGATTCAGCAGCCGAGTGAACCCTGTCCCCAAAAATCGTTTTGGGATTGCTGCAATTTGACAGCAGAAACAATCGAGTCCTCAAGAATGTGTCTTGGCGCAGCTGCGATTCATCAGACAGATAAACCTAGTCCCCAAGAATGTGTCTCGAGGCGGCTGCAACTAAACAGCAGGATGAGATGAACCAAATACCTAAGGAAGGGTAGTGGGACGGCTGCGACCAGACAGCGGATGAAATGAACCCGGTTCTCAAAAATGTGCCTACGGACGGCTGCGATCCGGAAATAGAAAGAACCTTGTCCCCAAGAACGTATCTTGGAACGGCTGCGATTCAGTAGCAGAATAACCCAGTCCCCAAAATTATATCTTGGAATGGATGTGATTCAGCAGCAGAGTAAACCAAGTCCCCAAGAATGTGCCATGAGGCGGCTGTGGCTTCACAGCGGATGAAATGGACCCAGACTGCAAGAATATTCTTTGAGACTGCTACAATTCAATAGAGAAAAAATACCAAAAAATAGTTTCAGTTCCTCGCACAAGCCTCAAATTTGCAGTCTCCCGCCGTCCCACTATCCAGATTGAAGGACCAACAAATTTTGGCGGATCAATGAACGACTGGCTTTAGACAGCGGAAGTATAACGAAATGACAATTAAAAATTTTATAGATGTTGCCTCTGGAAGCTACGATCACGTTCGTTTTGATAACGATCGATCCCGACGCAGCCAGAGGAAATAGGTCGTTCGATTCGTTACTTCCCCAAAACCAGAGGACGATTGAGTCGAGAAAATCACTTCACTTAACAATTATCCGATCCTGATCTTAGGCAGCGACCTCCAGTTGAACACGGAAGCTACACAAGATCTGAGGAGATAAAACGCAACGCTGACCAAGTAAGCCACCACGACGTCGACACACCTACTTTGTGCCAGCGGTCGGAAGGATTCAAGCGAAATTGAATATGTTTAGAAAATCAATACCAATCAGCAAGACTCACCTTACTCACTACCTCTTCAGCAGTTTGAATGATCCCACTGGGTCAACCTTTTTCTAGTCTTCCTATTTTCTTTTCTTAATCAGAGACTTCCTCCTTTAATATTACTCTTTTATTACTAATAACTTCCTTCCAGATTGTTTGAAAGCATATCTATATTTTTCGTGCAAATCTTCTTCAGTGTAAAATTTTGAGAAGAAGACGCTACTTACAGAGACTTATGATAATATGGGAATTATTTTAGATGTACAGAGGAATGGGCCATAAAATACCATACATACCCATGCCACTGAGTTCCATGATCAACATATCCACCGCTCGGTCCACTATGATACCTCTCCATACCATAGTTGTAAGATGGGGCTTTACTAAACTTAGAACTGAGTTCTAATAGGGATTTGAATGTCATCTGGAACAGAAGATTAAGATCTCTTAGTAGGAAAGCAATTCTTATTTTCTTTGAGGCAGCGAAAGATTCACGCCTCTCTCGTCGAAATATTACTAATAGGAAGTATTGCGTCCTATGTCCATGAGGTAATTTATCACTTTAAGCAAGTAAATGAGTTCGTATCTGCTTCAAATCGATGTTCTCTTCTTTTTCTATATCTTTTATTACTACACTTCTCCAAAAATTAGAATTAAAAAATTAAATTAGATAAATAAAATAAAATTAAATTAATAAATTAATTTAAATTAATTAAATTAATAAAATAAAAAATTAGAATTAAAAAAAAATTAGACCCAATTTTTTTTCTTTTTTAACTGAAGCTCTTTTTGCTCGAATATGTACATAAAAATTTGATGATACATAGGAATGCGAACCATCTCAAAGAAATAACATGATTAATATGCACTTCTAGGTTTTATTCATATCTATGTTTGGGAGGGAAGGGAGTTGGCGGTGGTCTGAGAAGGTTGAGTCCAAAAGAGTCTAACAATAACTCTCTCCCTCTATCCGCCTCTCCAGCTGTCCAAAATCAGATGGTGGGTTTGCTCCTAGCTCCTCTCGAAGCTGAGGGATTGACCTTCTCTCTGAGCAAGGCTATGGTAACGAGAGCGGCCAATATGCCTCTCGTCAAAGAAAAAAGCCACAGCGGTTCCCAGAAAAGAAAACTAAGGAGGGTAGCGCAGCGAGCCGCAAGATCTGGTGCAAGGGGCGGTGCACCAACGAAATCAATGCCGTTAACTAGCAGGACAGAGCGTCATTAGGAGCTGGGCTGACAGCTGCCTAAAGGGCCAACCCCCTGATGGTGGTAATGCTGTGCTTCCAGAGCAAGTATGCTCACTACTGAAATACTGCAAGATACGGAATTTTCCTCTTCTGTTGGGGTACGATGCCGACTCCCAACATACTTTGTGAAGTATTTCAGACACCAACAGAAGAGGAAACGACCTATCAGAATTTCTGCTTACTCCTGACCTGGATATTCTCAACACGGGGAACATCCCGACGTTTCAAAACGCTATCAGATAGGAAGTCATTGACATCACTCTCTGACCGAATACGTCCGGTTTGCCATTCAACTAAAGAGTGTATTCTCAGAGGTGCCCAGAATCATCAGAGACCTGAACACCCTGTCGATCACAGCATAAATTTCTATGGATGCCATCAATTCTACCGAAAAAAGTAATCGTCGTTCCACAAAAATCCGAAAGATGAGGAAACACACTGGTGGAACAGAAAGCTCGAAGAACATGACGGAGGATAGTCGGTGTCGTACGAGGAGACCTAGGCTCATCTGATACAACTTCAGACAAACGGGTGGCTAGCCAACGAGATAGTAATCCCATTCAGGGTCAGGTGGGCCCTGAAGTCTTTTAGCCCTTACAAGTCTCCTGATCCAGATAGCGTACATCTCGTATTCTTATTGAAGGCTGATGAAATCATCCTAGGGCCGCTTGTGAGTGTTGCCGAGGCTAGCCCGACACCGGGCTCTATCCGGACGGCATGGAGACCTGCACGAGTAGTTTTCATTCCGAAAGCAGGCAGGATCAATTATACTTTACCTAAGGATTCCCATACTATCAGCCTTATAACAGAGTTATAAGCACCCCATCTTCTGACAGGCCTGTGGGCCAGAAGATGGAGTGGGGAGAGAATTGAGCCCAGGGCCTCTTCCCCAAAACTCTAAATGAGCAGGTCAGTGTTCTCCAGAAATACCCATACGTGCGACTATCCGGATTCACAGCCCCAGGACTTCCGCCCGCTCTTGGCTTCGTCACCTGGTTCGGGCATTCTCTGGAACCAAAACCAACGAACAGAGCCAACGATCCTGTAAGTGGTTTTAATAAACCTCCGATTTCATTTACCCTGTTGTCCAGTCATTGTCTTCAACCATTCTCGATTTTCCAACTCCTTTACCTTTCCTTTAATGTTATATTTTGGTTCATAAAAAATGCGGGTAGGATATCATGTTCGTTAAAACGTTGGAAGGGCAAAGTTATTTGAAGCTCAACCATCGATATTAAAAAAAAAAAGAATTACCCTGAAAGATACACGTCTTGTGTGTACTTTATGTAGCCGGATTGCTCAAGTGAGGGGTTTAAAAAACTTAGGTTGGAACTCGGTAGACAGTGTTAGATAGATAGGCTGAATTAAAAACAATTCAACAAACAAAGAGATAGAAGAGGCCAAGCGGCGTCGTTTCAAGGAAATTGACGCGCAAAATTTTACCTCGTTTTTCCCGACTCCAGTGGATGAATCCACAACAATCGGTACAAGCGTACCTCTCCCCTCCCTCCAAGCAGGAAAACAAAGACGCTCAAAATTTGAACGTACCGGTTTTTATTCCGGTTATATTAGAAATCGATGAGTTAGACTTGCAGAGGAAAGACAAATAACATGGTTTTAATGAATTCAAGGTCAGGTAAGAATAAAAACAAAGAAATGGCTAACCCATTAAGCGAAAATACGGAAGAAATGCGTAGAGTATTATGGGAAGACAAGAAATAAGGATAGAAGCAAAGAACGCACGAGCAGTTTTGAGTAAAAATGGAGATGAGAGCAGGGGAAATGAGTCGATACATAGTGAATTTAGAAAAGAAATAGATCAGGGACATTTAGAATATTTCACGACAAGAAATAGGGAGTTAAAGGAAGAGAAAAATTTGAGACAAGTAACAGGAACTATACAAAAAAATTCGGTTTTAACGGAAAACAAACACATACACAAAGTAAGAACGCAAGTACGCCTAACGCACAAGGACATAACCGTACCGCGCAAAGACAAGTAATTAGTTGACTCTCTTCTAATACGGAAAACACTTTAGGTAACTGGCGAGTTACAGACGAGATTAGTTTTGAAATAGAAAATCTAGAATCGGAAACGAATAGAATAGATATAGAGATAGAAAAGAAAAGAACTAGAGAAGGTATAAAGAGAGAAAAATAGATTAGAATCAAGTCGTTCAGAACGAGAAAAAATTTTGAGAAGCAGAAAGGCAAATAGAGAAAGTAGATAATACAACATTTGAGGTAGACTCATTCCTAGGAGATGATGCAGAATTTCGGAAAGGTGCAGAGGAATTAATTGCATATGAAGAAAATAAAAACTCTAACAAAAGTACAGTACATTTTGAGGAAACGAATTTAGAATCCAACGAGCAAAGATACGCGTTAGCTGCAGCGGGTTAAAAAATAATAAACAATAGACACAGCGGTCAGGAATACGCAAAGCTCGGGTGTCCAAAATGAAAACAAAGGCGAAACCAATTCACAAAACGTTCAAGCGACTTTATTTCCTTTTGGTATGATTCAAACTTCATTCCAAATTATGTCAAACTAGTCGGTGAAATTTAAAAATAACGTAGAAAATATTCCGACTTATTTCTTGAACCATTCTTTGAGATTTTAAAGGGGTTATAAAAATTAATAAAATTGATTTATCAGAAAATTTAAATGCAGTTTTGGAAGAAGAAGCTTTAGGTTGGTTCCAAGTTATCAGAGAGAACTGGCAAAATATAAATCAATTTGTAGAAGACTTTAAGCAAGCATATTTAAACGAAAGATATACGGGAATAGAAGGAAAAAAAAAGTTTTTTAATCAAAGGGAAGGTCAAGACATACACGCGTTCATAACAGAAATTAACCAACTGTTCGAAAAGTTATTGTCACGATCAAGCTTAGAATGTCAGTTTAGAAAAATGTATGAAAATTTGAGGATAGAAAGAAATTTACAACGCAAGAAATGCTTTCTCAAATTTTTCAAAATTAGAAGTTTTAGGTAGTTGTAAGATAATTTTCATTTTAATTTAGCACCTAATCGCCATTCTAGGAAGAAAGGTTTTATTTTTGGCTAAATTCCTATTGCGGAACTTTCCGCTTTGTTTTCACATTATAATTGACACTCAAAGTATCACGTGAGTTATGAGAGACAATTGCGCGGGCTCATCAACGAAATGCGAGGGTTTCACGCGACGAGAAGCTTAGACG
>WSXT02150780.1:0-24285 GCA_011762715.2 Neuroterus valhalla
AATCTAAGCATATAAATGAATATATATATATATATATATATATATATATATAAAAGATCGATTTGAAAAAACACTGCATTTCCTCTTGTGAGCAACTACTATTCAGGGAAAGGACACAAGCGCCTAGCAGAACCGCGGTAGACTGCGACTGTGGCTACGTCTCACGACCGCGAAAGGTGTGACCATATGCACTATGAAACTTAAGTGAAGGGCTAGCGAGACCCTCGTATAATTTGGAGACATGGAGCGAACCGAGTATGACTGTCCTGTGTATCCATCCGGCATGTTCCACAACAAGTGGGGGCGTCACACCTTTAAGAGCACTGATGAAGGGAACCATTATTTGAACCGAATTATCTTGGTGGAGTTGCTGCAGCTGCTCTCTGAGATCTCTCCAACTCTCCTTTCCCTCAATTTCCTTTCCTGTGATGTTGTATTCGGCTCAGGTCGAGAATCCAATCATGAACATGGTTCGTTCACGTTTGTCTAGGAGCACGATGCCACGTATTTTGTGTGGGTTAGGGACTTTTGTGGAGAAACTGTAGTTTCAGTATATTCAGTACTCATCGTTCTAAACAATTGATTCTACTTCCTCTAGAGCGTTCGGCAGGACAGAATCGTGGCCAACGCCATAGAAGCGGAATAGATAGTAGTAAAGCACTCTAAGGGTGCAATTTTTCCTGTACATACGCGTCGTTCATGCGTGAATAGTAAAATTCGATAGTATACGTAATATGTGCTCAGGCAGTTTTTGACACGCCCTGCACCTATCGCTAGAAAATTCTCTACATTTTATGTGCCGAAGGTAGGGTGAGGTGGACCTCATACTGGCCTGATACGCGAAAATTAAACTTTTCGTGCCTTTTCTTCTCCGGAGAACCTCTTTCACTGGTATCGTATCCTCGATGCGGCACTCAGGCACGCCTACGTATTTGTAGGTCTTTTCATCGCTAAGGTGTTTAATAGTACTTTCGTCCACAAGATCTGGGACGTTATCTGCACTTGTGATTCGAGCACATTTCAGATAAATCTTGGAAACTTATTCAATACAAAGTCCATATCGACTTCTCGTGTGTCCCCTTCACGATACTTAGAGCATACTTGCCCTGGCCGACTGCAACATCAGAGGCGAAGGGTTCGAGAAAAAGAAGAGGTACAGAGATCTCAGAGAGCACCTGCAACGGTATCATTAAGGATATTAGGTTAAAATAATTGTCCTTATCGTCAGTGCATTCGGAGGTGCAACGCCTTGAATCTTGTATGAATGTAATCTTGAAGCCATACCCGTGTGCCAGAAATGTGCCGTGGCGAGCCATGAATCACGCAATACTTTCTATCAAGCTCTCATTTTTGAGATGATAATCAAAATATTGGAGCTCTCGAAATGTCCTCACAAGTTTCCAGGTTGAAAACCAGAGTGGGAGTAGACATAAAAAGTCTGTATTTCCTTTCCATCCCATGAAATATTGGTCGATCATGGTAACATATTAGTTATCAATATTTTTTGGAGGACTCGTACATTTTCTTCATAACAAGATTTATATTGCTTTCTAACTTCAGTTAGTCGTTTGGTTATGCAACTTATCAATTGTCCATACCGTGAGGAAAAGTCGATATTCCAGTCTGGTTGTTGTAGAAAATACAGTGCGTGATAAGGTAGATGGGAATTTCAAGTCTGATTCGGATATTCTATTTTTGATGAAGAAAGCCTTTTCTCAGTCGAAAGGTAATTTAGACGATTCGAAATTCACGTATCATGTAAAAAATTCACTTATTCATAGAGAATTTGGTGAAAATGAATTTTTGTAAGTAAAAGGATTGAGCTGTATGGTTGAATTCCCAAACGGCGCGTTATTTGCCTCGAAAAACTTCAAAGACTTCTATTTTTTTCACAAAATCAAGTGACTATGGATTTATAGCTCGTATTATACCTCCGAGAACCCTCATGGCAACAATGGAGGATATGTCTACATATAAAGGAGTTCTCGAAAAAATTCCATTTGGAGTTGTACCCCCATGAATGCAACGTTCAGAATTGCATCCTAGAGAATTTCACTATTCTATAACAATTACGGAATTTCATTATGAATCAACTCTTACCTTGCACGAGCCACAACCTGGTCATAATATCTCTCCCCATGTTCCGATGGAAGTTTGGATGAATGAAGGTCACATTCAGAGGTTATATCAGGATTTTGATGTGTACAGTCTAAGCAAGCACAATGATGAGAGGGGAAGGGGAGGTGATCCAAGCACTCTGCCAAAGAGCGAGGACATATATTATTCAATGCCAAGACCATTTAACCTTATTTATTGTTCACCTATATGGTTTACATCAGGGGGACATAAGGGACTTGCAGCCAAATAACAAGGGGCGAATCGGCCGAGTAACTTATATGATAATATTTCGTTCTCTACACGGAAAAAAGTAAACACTGTGAATCAGCGTGCGTAAGTGTGCACAGGTAATAGATCTATGCTGTTGTTCGACGTTCCGTCATTCTGTCTTACTCGTCGCTGCAATGCGCTACACTCAAAACTGGGATACCAGATCAGCTGCCTACCGGATATATAAGCGCCGCGCATCAAGACTTACATACTCTTTGTACACCCTCACTTCCACGTCAGTATTTTACGTAAATAATTTATGAAATAGATTAAAAAAGGATAAAAATTAAGCTTTATATTGTTATAAATACAATCATGATGCATGCAGGTTATACAGTTGTGAGGTTTTGCTTCTTTTGGGAGGGTATACATATACTCTGAATGAGGCGACCTAACTGGGAAAAACGGGACACCCTGTCACGAGAGAAGAGACCCAATTTTCCACAGATTTTCCTACACACGCTTCGACACACGCAGGTGTCTCTCCCTCCCTTCCACCCTCCTCTCTCTCTCTCTTTCTCCCTGCCTGCCGTTCGAATCTCCAATTGCTATCAACTTTATACTTCCTGCTACAATATTTATTTTACTGGCGTGCATATATGCATAAAAAGAGAGGATAGCTGTTTTCTTCCAATCGTTTAATGAAATAATAATCAAATTCATAATTTTCTTCCAACGCGAAAGAGCAAAGCTTTGGTCGACGGTCCCGCGACAGCTCTACTTTTTCTTTTGAATTCTCTATTGCCTTTTGATTTCAAAGCTCTCGCATGTGCAACATATAGCATATGTAAAAAACAAGAGTGGATTGTGAACGTGATGTATGGATGAAATTTATGAAATTATATTCTTTTGTGCAGGCAACATTTGAAATTACACTGGAATCTCAAACTTAATCCAGCTTCGGGCTTTGGTATCGCCGGCCTTGGAAGGAGTTCGAGTGAGCTGATACGTAAACAGTCAGGGCCGAATACACGCGAATGACTGTCGCCAACTGTAGCGCAGTTGCGAAAATCTATGCAAGGGCACTTCTGCCGACTTTCAATGCACGGCACTATCGGAGAATGGAGCGAGGAGAGCGTCCCTCTCCAAACCCCCCGCACCGTCTTGTCAACGAGCCATCCACGATCTCATTTCGAAGAAGGAGCAAGTTCGGCTGGATTCATTTTGACGTTGCAGTGTATAAATATTCTATCCTATCAATATGAAAAATATTCTTTCCCAAATTCATTAGGAGAAATTGATTCTAAAGATATAACCTGAAGGTATTCACAACATATCCTTATTTATACAAATGTTTAAATTCTCCTTCATACGATTGAGAATGGTGGTAAACTAATTCGCCATCTGTTGACGAAAATTAGAACAAGAGAGAGTAGGCACCCAACTGTCAGAACCTACGTCAAAACGCGCGTTTTCACAATTAAATGCTATTTACGTTCGAAAATGCGAATTCCGGTGCGTGAAATCTGTAGATTCACAGAGTCTACACCTTCCTGTTGTCATTTTGTGGAAGGTGAGAAAATTTCAAATGCCGGTCACGTCATATCTTGCGGTAAAAGATGGGGTGGAAGCCTGGGTAATATTTCGTTCCTTGCATTTTGTTTGCAAACGTCTAATATGAAAAGTAATTCCCACGACATTACGGGATTAATTTCGTCCACTAGAAAAATCTTGGACGTTAAGTGTTCGTGCAAAGCAGGATTGAGCAAAAAATGCATACACAGGATAAAACTTTGAGGTTACGTAATAGGCGAGGTTTATAATAGTTAATATACATGCACATACAGTTATATTTTTATGATAAAAAGTAAATTTGAAAATAATGAAACAATCAATTTAAAATATTATATTAAAGTATAAAATAAAATAAAAAAATAGATTTTAGACTTACCTGTCCCTGTGTTTAACGAGTAGTCCTCTCCTACGAAATGACGCGAGCAAACTAGCATGTTCGATGTCACTTCTTTTCCCAGTTTTAAAACATTTTCCCAAATATTTCTCCTATCGACTGCTTCAATTTGTCCAAGTCTATTTGTGTATTCATTTGTCATACCGGCTTTTGAAAAGTGGTGAAAATTCAATTCCGGATTTTTACGCGCTCTGCATTACAGCCGAAAACAGAACAAAATATTCGGCTTTTGGACTCCTTAGGAGACAAACGAACTCCTGTCACCATAATTTGGTGGAACACATGTGGAAATTTTCCTCTATCTAATTAAAATATTCGTTTGATTGGTTAATTTACACTTTTCATATGGGTTTTGACATTCAAGTGCGTTTTCTTTCTAGTTCTGATTTTTGGCACCAGTTGGCGTATCGCAGTTTAAACATTCTCAGTAGGTGTTGGATTTGCGTTTTACGTATAAATGTGTGGATTGGCGAAAATTGCAACTCGTACGTGTTCGAACGCAGTGGAGGTTTTAATTTGCACGGCTAGTTGTGAAGTTACTTTACCTACCTGGTTCGGGAAAGTTCACATTTATGGTGAATGCACATGCGCGTTTGTTACTCTACCCAACGTGCACTGTTCTAACAACTGTTCTGCTGAGTATTTGTCCCTTTCAACTAATTTCAAAGGTAAGATGTAAGTCGAAAAAAGTCCGGAAGACATACTCTTAGTACATTGAATATCGTTTGCCATGGCACCATGGTCTCTTCTTGGCCTCGCTTGTTTGCGAGACTGAGGCGTAGCACAATATAATATAAATGATAGAAGGGAGTTAAGAGAGAAATCATTGTTGTATTTAATGGAATATGACCAGAGGTTTTTCATGTTATTTAAAGTAGTCGTAAATTATATTTGATGTAAAGAAACAAGGTAATTATGTACTACTATTCCATGGCTTCCGCTACCCTTCGAAGGTGATTCTTATGGTCTCAGAGACGTAGCTCCGCACCCTCGTGCTTATCCTGAAACCTAGAAGTTGAGAGAAATTTATCGAAAATTTGGAAAATCTTCTAGAAATATCAGGCATTTGAGTATTGGATAAGTGATTTTCGATACCTTTGTGTATATTTTATTTATATAACTTTCCATATTACAAAGATAGGGTTCAGCTTTGGGGAAGCCATGGTGTAAATAATATGGCATCATATCATAAATTAAGGAACAAATTGAGATGCAAAAATCGTGCACGGAGATATAAAGGTGACGATTCCAACGGTAATCTTCGTTTTGCTCTCTGGCTAGGAGTGGCACTGCAGTACAATGTACGGCTAAAGGCGATACTTATCGATAATTATGTTTGAAGTGATCTGCTGACTCGAAAAATTCCTTATTGTAGTCAACACCTCTTTTCTTCAAATTGTTTATTTGCTTTATTTATTTATTTTTCATTTATTTTGAAAAAGTAAGCCCAACAGTTCTGGAGGACCATTTACAGGGCTATAGTATGTACAAAATGTATCATCTTAGTTGTTAATTGACTAAAGTTAACACGCAGATAGCGAAATAATTTTCTGAGTTACAAATCATTCACTTGTGCTATAATTTTTTGTCCTGTACTTGAGAATTCAGGTAATGACATAGTGAGTATATCTAGATCTTTGTAGAGAGAATGAACTGCTATCGTATTCATATCATTACACAGTTTGAGAAGCATAGAGCTGATAGATAATGTTTTTAGTATGTAGAAAAATGGCGCTGTTCTTCGCATTTATACCATCTGCTCATGGAATGGTACCATTTTATAGATTTGAGAGCAGTCGATGATACCTTTTATAATTTTCGATAAAGTTCGAATTTCGTGAAGCTGCGTCTATCTTCGGGTGACCACACATGAAATCTTCTTTTTAGAGCCTCATGATCTGAACCACGAGGAGGATTGGATTTGTCCTCTTTACACGCCAGATATTTTAGAAAACGTCTTTGACATAACTCTATAGCATTAATGTGTTTTTTAAGGTGTGCTGACCAGATGACCGACGCACATCCAAGTTTGGATTTTACTTATGAGTAATAGAGAGAGAAAAAAGGATTTGATGTCTCAAAGTGCCTGCAAGCTCTCATAAGAAAACCTAATGCATTGTTTGCATCACTGATCGTATCATCAATATACGCATTGAACGTTAGCCTACTATCATAAAATATTCCTAGGTCCCTAATTGTTTCAATTCTTTCAAGTTCAATTCCGTCGATACTGTGACGGTGGCGAAGTACAACATTTTTGTTAGGAAAAGATAGAACTTTACATTTAAAGGCGTTGAGGCCTAATTTGTTTAACTTGTACCAGTCTTTAAGGATATCTAAGTTGTTTTGAAAACACTCACATGAGCGTAGATTGGCTATTGGTAGATAGATCTTAACATCAGCATAGAGTTGAAACGGACCCATTTCCGACCAACGCTTGAGGATAGGCCAAAAGATTACACGGGGAAAATGCGACAGATAGGTAGCCACCCGGAAGGCGAGACACGGTGGGGATAGTTCCGAGCAAGCGACACAAGGTCCGCAGGACCCTCTCTCCCGCAACCAGCCTTAGCGTAGACGGCATAAAAAGGCGTGCAAGACCCGAATCTGGCACTCCCGGTGGACGACGGGAAACCGAAGTTCACAACCAGATGAGCTATTTGAGAAGCTTCTGGATCTCTCGTTGAAGGTTCAATGTCCGTTGTTTTGAACTAACAGGGCCGTAGAGACAATATTTGGGCTCGGGGTAACCATGCACGATCCCCTCCACCGATCCCGCCTCAACAATTGTAAAATTAGATTTTTCTGAAGAATTGAAACTGCGGGCCCGCCCCCCATCCTTTCCCCTCCCCTCTCGTCAGGCCTGTGAACTATTACGCTTTTTTTCAGCTGACTGGGTACGCTATATCAGGCTCCAATCAAAATTGGTATTTTCGTTTGTTAATACGATCTGGATACGCTGTCGCAGGCTCCAGACATTTGAACTGATTTATATAATTTATGCAATCTGGGTACGCTGTCTCAGTCTCCAGACATTTGAACTGATTTATATAATTTATGCAATCTGGGTACGCTGTCTCAGGCTCCAGACATTTGAACTGATTTATTTGTTTTATGCAATCTGGGTACGCTATCACAGGCTCCAGACATTTGAACTGATTTATTTGCTTTATGCAATCTGGGTACGCTGTCTCAAGCTCCAGACATTTGAACTGATTTATTTGTTTTATGCTCCAGATCTTGTATGTATTTTGAGTGTTATTCTGGGCACGCTGTCACAGGCCCTAGTTCTCCTTTGATTTCTGCTCTGGGCCCGCTATTTGAGGCTCCAGACCCTTATGGCTTACTCTAGTCCTACGTGGGCACGCTGTTACAGGCTCCAGACACATTTCATTTACCTGCCAATCTAAGTACTCTGTTTCAAGCTCCAGATCCCTTTATTTTCATTCCAGCACATTTTGGGCGCACTGTAACAACCCCAAGAATGCTAACTAATCTCCGATCCACCCCCGGGCACGCTGAAATATGCTCCGGAGAGTCGTTACATCTGACCCCAAAACGAGCACGCTATCTAGCGGCAGTAGGAGGAGCCATAGGATTGTATTTATGTGTTTGGGATAAATCGATTATAATGAATTCTCGCATTTTCAAATGTCTTCACCTCTCTCGGTCTAGAATAGTTACCCGGGGATAAGAACCTCGGGTAAATTAAAATAGCATTAATAAAACGAACTCTTTCAGAGTAGATATTAGCGAATTAGGAGAGTCGAGATATCGTTCATGTTTATTAGAAACAGCAAAGGTCCCAAGTTAGAACCTTGAGGTACACCTGATTTAGGAATAAACGGATCTGCTTAGTAACCACTGTATTGTACGATATGTTCACGTTCTTTTGAATATGACGTTATTAGAGTAGCAAGCTTATCAGGAACATTCATATCGTGGATTTTTCGCAGCAGTATTTGGTGATCAACTTTATCAAAAGCCTTGGAGATGTCAGTATAAATGACGTCGACCTGGTCAAAATTTACAAGCATGTCCTTGAAATTTTGAGTGAACACCAAGAGGTTTGTGGCAGTAGATTTGCGGGGCATGAAACCATGTTGGTCTTAGGATATATTCGCTGCTACTATATCATAAATAATTTTATGAACGCGAATTTCGGAAATTTTGGAAAAATTATTGAGCATTGCTATTGGTCTATAGTTATTGATGTCTGGCTTGAACTCCTTTTTAAATATAGGACACACTTCTGCTCTTCTCCATATTCCCAGGAATCTACCCGTTTTTAGTGCTAGATTGTATAAATATGTAAGTAGCGGTATACGGTCGATTCCAGGAGTTTTTTTATTTGCTAACTTTTTGATAGCTGTAGAAACATCACTCTCATCTATTTTAATAACTTCTCCAGACTTCTTTTGACAAAGTCTATCCGTATAAGACAGTTCCGTATTTTATTCGTTACATACGCAATTGAAGTACAGGGCAAATATGTTAACTATTTCTTGAGGTAATATTATTTTGTTGTTTTCATAACAAATTATGCTCGGGATCCTTAGATTACACAGGCCAACAATTCTCAGAACCAGAAACAACACCTAGTGTACCCGAAGGCTTTTGCTGCGCTGAATCCGAATCCGACATCAGAAAAAAGTCAGCACCCTCAGTTTTCGAGATATTCTAACCTAAAAGGGTCAGAAACACGTTATTCTGATGTATTCGAGGCCCCGTAACATCGCGAAAGAACTTTTCTTCCCAAAACTGACGATGACATTGTAAAAAGCTACTCTTCACCATTCCAAATGCGAACCCTAACTTTTCGATACGATTTTTCGCGGCTGAGATGTGGCGAATTAAAATATGGAAAATTTCACTTTTTACGGATATCATTTTTGCTACAAAAATATTTGCCCAGGAAATGAAAGTAGCAAAACCATATCTATTACAGCTTGTTGTATAGTGATATAACCCCCGACCCCCAAAACCCAATTTACTCAACCATTTCAATAACCCCAGCACCTCTACAACACAATTTCCTTAACTCTCGAGCCCAGTAAATCAATACGCAACGATTGAGAAAATTGGGTTATGGTCTTCGAAGGCTATAGACTCACAGGCTACAGGGCTCGGGGGTTAAGAGAATCGGGTTATGGTGATCGTGGGCTATAGACTCGCGGGGTACTGGGCTCAAGGGTTAGGGAAATTGGGTTGTGGGAGTCTTGGGTAATAGACTCGCAGGTCACACGCTTCAGGGCTTAAGAAAATCTGGTTGTGGGGATCTAGGGTTATAGGCGCGCAGGTTACAGGCCTCGGTCTGGGGTGATTGCATAAAAGGTTAATGGGATCGAGGGTTGAGGTGATTGGTTTGTCGGGGAAAGGAGAAATAAATTATGTTGTTCATCCGTCCAATCTCAAATTTGACCTTCATATAAACACCTGTTCGAGTTTTGTTTTCGTCTGTTTTTAACTGTAACCAACAATCTTTCGTCGTCTACATCATAATTCACGTTCGAAGAAAGCATCATGTACGATATTAATTTCGGAGTTCCTGGAAAGTTCTCAGGAAATTATTATTCTGTGGATTGTCGTATATGGTTTGTCGGGGTTTCGGGTTCTTGCATAGTTACAGGCCTCAGGGGTTAAGGAAATCTGGTTGTGGCGGTCTAGGGTTATAGACTCGTAGGTTACAGGCCTCGGGGGTTAAAGAAATCGGGTTGTGGGGGTCTGAGGTCATTGCATAGCAGGTTCATGGGCTTGAGAGTTAAGGTTATTGGTTTTTTGGGGTTTGGTGTTCTAGCGTAGCAGGTTACTGGGCTCGAGGGTTAAGGAAATCGGGTTGTAAGGGTCTGGGGTTAGTGCATAGCAGGTCAATGGGCTCAAGGGTTTAGGTGAATGGTTTCTCGGGGTCTAGGGTTATTGCATAGCAGGTTAATGGGATCGAGGATTAAGGTCATTGGTTTTTCGAGGCTTGAGGTTATTGCATAGCAAGTTCCTGGCCTCGAGGGTTAAGTGAATCAGGTTGCGGGGGTCTAGGGTTATAGACTCGCAGGTAACTGGTCTCGAGGATTACGGAAATCGGGTTGTAGGGGTCTAGGGTTATTGCATAGCAGGTTAATGGGCTCCACGGTTAAGGCAATTGGTGTATCGGGGTCTGAGGTTATTGCATAGCAGGTTACTGGGCTCGAGGATTAAGTAAATCGGGTCGTGTGGGTCTAGGGTTATAAACTCGCAGGTTACAGGCCTCGGGGGTTCAGGAAATCGGGTTGCGGGAGTCTAGTATTATTTCATAGCAGGGTCATGAGCTCGAGGGTTCAGGTAATTGGTTTTTCGGGGTCTGGGGTTATTGCATAGCAGGTTTCTGAGCTCGAGGGTTAAGGAAATCGGGTCGTGTGAGGCTAGGGTTAGAGACTCGAAGTTTACATGACTCGGAGTGAAGAGAAGTTTTTACGATGCCATCGTCAGTTTTGGAAGGAAGATTCTTTCGCGATATTACAGGGCCCTAAATTCATCAAAATAACGTGTTGTTAACCATTGAGGTAGGAATATTTGAAAAACTGAGGTAAAAAGAATGTAGATGGATCTTCGATCATATTCACTTCTACATTAGTCGTGAATGTATTAAATGCGATTCCGATTCACTTTTTGATATCTGCCCTGAGTTTCACAAACATCCAGGTAGTAGAGACTGCCAGTGTTAGAAAATTTCAATCTAAACCTATCTTTTTTAGCTAAATCATAAATGATATCTCGTGCATACCCTGAGGGAAAACATTTCTTGGTCGTTTTCATTCGATACATGGGTACCGTTTTATCGAGAATGCTACATTTTAGAGCATAGAACTCTAAACATGCCTGATCAATTATCTCACATGTTTGCAGAGAAGACAAACCTGTATTAAATAGTCCCAGATATAGTTCAGGATGATTTGCCCGATAAAAATTATATCTTCTAGAGGATGAGTTTTCAGTGAATCTTTGTGCGGCTGTTTTATTATTTATGTAAAATATTATTAGAAGTGATAGTTAGCATTTGTCCTCAGACACTGTAGGTTCCTGTACTCCACTTACTTTAGTTTCTATATTGGCAAAAACAAGATCAAGATATCTGTGATTACAGTTTTCTATGAAGGTAATTTGCGTTCGATTAGAGAACAGACAAAAAGTGGTAAAGAGTGCTGCCTTATTACCGAATTGGCTATTATTTACATGATCTTTAGAGCATGGTACTATAAAGTCCCGTACAATAATTAGTTCGCTCGACAAGTTTCGTAACATAACTATTGAATCAAGAATGTTTTGAAAACTATGAATGGAAATTCATCGTAGATTGTATAGAACAACATGCATTATTGAGATGGAAGAGTTGTATATTTTTACCTTACTATAGTAATTTCAGGAGCAACTTGAACAACAGAGGACAAACTAATTTTGGAGTATATTAAATCATTTTTAAAGGTGATAAGAACACCGCCACCCATTCTCTCTAGTCGTTCATCCCTAAAAACCTAGAAAACAGTAGAATCAAATATTTCTGCATTATTAATTGTCGAGTTAGGCCATGTTTCGGTGAAAGCGAATATATGATAATCGTTATTACTGTCAAATTTTATTATTATATCTAGTTTACTTTTTATAGATCGACGCATCGACCCTGGTGTGTTGCTGGTGGTGACTATTGTAGTGTATGTAGCTATCAGCCCCCACCCTAGAGTATCACTGTCTCGTGCAAACATGCGATTTGGGGCAGTCGGTGTCCCACCGTAGAGTGTGAAACATGTGCCCGGACCTGCCCTGAAAGCGTGTGGGTTGCCGAACTAGTGTGAGGAATACTACAATTGGTGACGAAGATCAACCAGGTAAAGTGAAAAAGATAATGATAAAGAGAAAGAACAACACAGTTGAGAAGAAATTGATAGTGCATTAAATTGTTCCATGTACGTTTAAAAGCATAAGTGGTTCTGATCAATAAATTGAGAAAGGAACATTCATTCTTCTACATTCAGTAAATACAAAATGCATCCAATTGTCAGAAAAAAACAAAATTTGTACTAGTGAAATGCATGAGTGAAATGCATGAGTGAAATGCTCCAGAAATTTTCGATAAAACGCTGGAACGAATGCTAATCAATTGCGGAGGCATGGTCAATTTCATTGACGACATCCTAGTATTCGGTAGAGATGAGGGAGAACACGGAAGAATTTTAAAAAAATTGCTACGAATTCTGGCGGAGAACGACGTCCTATTGAACGATGACAAATGCTCATATGAAGTCACAAAAACGAAATGTTTGGGATACGAAATACTGGAGCAGAGAGCAGGATCATGCGTTCGCAGAACTCAAACTTGCTTTGGCTATTATTCAAACACTAGGGTATTATGACGTCAACGACAAGACCCAAGTGATCGCAGATGCAAGCTCAGTCGGTCTCGGCGCTGTTCTAGTGCAAATAGACTCGAATGGTCCAAGAATCATCGCTTATGGGAACAAGACGTTAACAGAGTGTCAAAGGCGATACTGCCAAACCGATATAGAGGCTCCAGCACTCGTTCGGACGATTGAACATTTTGACATCTTCCTTTTTGGCAAATATCCCGAATTTATCACGGACCACAAGCCTTTGGAGTTCATCTTTGGACCCAAATGAAAGCCATACGCAAGAATAGAAAGGTGGGTTTTGAGGATGCAATCTCATGAGTACAAAGTGATATATCAACCTGGGAAGACGAGCATCGCAGACCCACTCTCAAGATTATTCAAGCTCTCTACTGATATTCATGCGCAAAAGGATGACATTCACGTCTGCCAAGTTGTCCTACACTATAGACCATTAGCCGTCGCACTTAAGGACATTGAGGCATTTTCTGGAAATGACCCTAAAATTTCAACAGTCAGGCAAGGTTAAACAACGATATTTGGGATGAATGCAGCAAACATTACAAACCGTTCCAAAATGAGTTGTGTTTCCATGAGAATATAATACTACAAGGAAGTAGAATCGTCATTCCAAGTAAATTAAGGAAAGCAGTTCTTGATGCAGCCCACGAAGGTCATCCAGGAATAGTGACCATAATAGGCCGACTGAGAAGTAAAGTCTGGTGGCATCGAATCGATAAAGATGCTGCAACTCTGGTTAAGGCGTGTATGGGTAGCACGCTAGTATCTGCTCCCAATCCACCGAACCTTCTCAAGAGGTGGGAACTACCAATGGCACCCTGGATAGACTTCGCTGTAGATCTTTTAGGCCCGTTACCTATTAACCACTATATCTTCGTAATAGTGGATTATTATAGAAGGTATGAAGAAATAAAACTTTGTCGAGTGATCACCATTGCTGAAATGATCAAAATCCTTATGGAAACCTTCAGTCGTCTAGGTTATCCAGTCTATCACCACAGATAATGGAAAACAGTTCATCAGCGACGAACTGAAATCCTTCCGTAACGAATGTGGCATTCCAATCTTCTACACAACCTCCTTTCACCCCCATGAAAATGGCGAAGTAGAAAGGTAAAATCGGGACATACTCAAGAGGTTAAGAATCAGCCAAACTGAAGGAAGAAACTGGAAAGACAGTATACTTGAGTACCTGATGATGTAGAATAGTACACCTCATACTGTGACCGGGAAAACGCCATCGGAACTCTTCTTCAAAAGGCGGATTTGAGAAAAAATTCCTTCTGTGGAAGATATTAATACTAAGATTGATGATTCCGAAGCAAGAGACAGATATAAAATACAGAAAGAGAAAGGAAAAAAATATGCCGACAGGAGGCGGAGAGCAACCGAATTTGAGATTCATGCGGGTGACGTGAAGAATATGATCAAGAGCGATGAACTGAGTTCCAACTTCGAATCTACACCACACACAGTTGAAAGCTCGAGAGGAGGTGACACAATCGTGAGGAATGATGAGACGGGAAAGACTTATAGACGGAATATCATACATCTTAAGAAAGTGGAGGGTGAATGGAAAACTGTACGAGAAAAGGAAACCGCAAAAGAAGAAAGTGATGGATAGGAAAAAAAATGAAATTGATACACGAATGGTAAGGCTATCAAGCTCGAATTGCAGTGGAAAAATTGAATAAGTTTTAATAGTTGGATACGTGAATAATTCGATAGTTTAAATGTTGGAAAAGTTATAAGTTCTAGAATAATTGATAAATACAAAGTTGTGCAGTTGTCAGTGAAAAAATTGATAAAACATGTAAGGGATGTATTGTATGTAGCTATCAGCCCCCACCATAGAGTATCACTGTCTTGCGCGAACATGCGATTTGGGGTAGTCGCTGTCCCACCGTAGAGTGTGAAACATGTGCCCGGATGTGTCCCTGTATGTGATGTCTTATCCTTCTTCCCTCTTCCTAGACGTTCTGTCAGAATTTGTTTTTGTTCCACATAGTATTTCTGATGCAACAGTGTTTGGTCTCGAGATATTTTGACGTCTTTGAGTAATCATATTACCGTTTTTGTCTTTACCAACTTCATGAATGCCTGCAGGGTCATCGAGGCAAGCATCTCCGATGGAAACCTGACTTATGAGTGTGCGAACGATCGTCTGTGAATGTACGCCAATACGAGAAATACGTATTGCATTAGTAGAGGCTTCATGGAATTCTGGGTTTATAGTTTTGAGAATATCGGTAATAGCTTTGCGATCACTATATTCAAGGGAGTCGCCTGTCGTGCTAGTAGGTAATGGTAAATTAAATATCAATACATTTTTCTTACATGATGTACGCAGCGTCATCTCCTTGATGCAGGATTCAATATCATTGAATCTATTAAAAATCACTGCTGGCTTTCAACCACGATAACTCAGCAAAAAAATTGATAGGTCATTCTGAAAAGAAAAGTTGGGAAACCTATAAAATTCCACGTCTAGTGATCTTAAACAGATTTTGAGTTTATCTATTAAAGAGAATACAGCACGTGATAAGTTTTGTAACAAAATTCTAGATTTCCTAAAATTCTGTACCTCGAATTCAATTTCTAGCATAACCTAGGAAAATTGTTGCAAAAAACTGAAAATTATCCAACATAGAGTTTGAAATTTTATCTTTAATTTAAGCCAAAGAAACTTGGAAAATCTCTGTTGGCTCGCGAGATACGATTAAAAATGTTCAATCGTATCTGAGTTGAGCTTTAGTCGACGATACCGGTTTTCGGCCGGCGTGCTGCTCCCTTCCTTCGTTGAGGCAGGACTGAAAAAGCCACGCAAAGAGTTGGTGCTTGATTGGGGCTGTCTTATACTTTTGATTCTGCTCATCAGTAATTCTTATTCCAAACTATAGTACATTTTCAAAATTATGCATTGTTTTTCTAATTATTTACAATTATTTTAATTCACAATCAATAATAAAATGTAGATATATTGAAGTTATAAGAATATATAATAATAATTTCATTATTATTCACTTTTAACATTTTTGAGAGTTTCTCATATGAATAATTTATTTAGAAATTAGATGCTGAATTTGTTTGAAAAATTGTTTACTCTCTTAACAATATATCTACATTTTTATTAATATTCTAGTTGATGAAAATGTTAAGAAATAAAAAACTGTTCATCATTTTTTTATTGTCTCATATGGAGATGATTATGAATTGAAATGACTGTAAATAATTGAAAAAACAATGAATAATTTTAAAAACTTATAGTCGTTTGAAATAAAAATTACTGATGCTCAGAATTTAAAGTATAAGAGAGCCCCAATGAAGCACCACCTCCGTGCGTGGCCTATTCGATCCTGGCTCCACGAAGGAGGCGAGAAGCAGACCGGCCGAAAACAGTGATCGTCGACTGAAACTCAACTCAGATACGATTGATATTGATATTGATACAGATTTTCCCAGTTTCTTTGGCTTAAATTAATGGTAAAATTTCAGACTCCATGTTGAATAATTTTCATTTTTTTGCAACAATTTTCCTAGGTCATGCTAGAAGTTGAATTCGAGGTACAGAATTTTTGAAAATCTAGAATTTTTTTTCCAAACTTATCACGTGCTGTATTCTTTTCAAAAGTTGAAATCAAAATCTGTTTGAGATCACTAGACGTGGAATTTGATGGGCTTTCCAACTGTTTTTTTAGAATGCTTTATCATTCTTTTTCGCTGAGTTATCTTGGTTCAAAGCCAGCAGTGATTTTTGATAGTGCTTGCGTCAATCGATCTCATAATTTCCGACGGTAGTGTACACTATACAGATAAAGTTAATAACTTTGTTTATATGAACAATTAATTTGTTAGAAAAAATGTATTTTTCATTAAAAAATCACACATGAATATATTGGGGAGACGATTCCAATAGCTACCTTATTTTTCACGTCGGTCTATTATTCTTTTAATAATTGATTCAAAATAATTCATTCCACATCTGAAAATTTCCGACGTCAGAATTGGAAAAACAAGCTTGAAACCATAATATATTACTCCTTTCTTTCGGTCCCTGGCATCCAATACAATGAGCAAACTGATCACGGTATTGGAATATTTGTGTATTTGATTTATTAATTCACCAACTTTGCTCTATTTCCATGTTTCAAAAAACTGTAATAAACAAATGCAATAAAAATAGAACGAGCTGAAATTACTTCATGAAGAAGGTGAAAGATGCTCATATTTTCAGCAGACTAAAATTTTTGTCCTACTGATAAAAAGTACACAGCTGATTACAGAGAATGCTGTATGTGAAATGCTGTTTAAATGAAAAGTATGTGATTATGTTCAATTGTATAACACTACCCATTGAAAAAAGCTTGAAACATGTGCCGATGAAAGTGAAAGCGTCAAGAAGTCTGAAAAGGGGAAAAAAGAAAAGAATTAGAACAGGAAAGAAACAAGAAATCTACATGTTTTATGATAAGGACTGTCCTCGTACTTATTATACCATTGAAAATTTGTCTAGAAATGATGCATGGATGTAGTCTTAGTAATTATATGACATAATAAAACATAAAGCTGGTTTCATGAGGCATTTGATAAAAAAGAACATTCACGAATAATTTACCAAACCTTGAGTAGTGACAGATAAAAATGCTTCCCAATTACTAAACCTCTGTTTACTCTCCTCAAGTCACCTTAGACGTGGTAGGAGACAAATGATTTAATTATATATTTTATTCTTTTTTTATTGAAATTTTTTATTATTTGATTTGGAACAATTTTTACTTGTCATTATGTTCGCTCGACCTCTAGTCAATCATCGTAATGTTTGTTATGTTCTAGTCTGATGGGGAATATGGTTCAATTTCGAAATGTCACTTAATGAAAAACTAATTTTGGAGCAGACATGAAATTCGTATTTAGTCTGTAAGTTGTCGTTGACTCTTGTCATTATGTATGTGTGCAAACATCACATTACTAAACGTAAATTTCATGAAGGTCTCAGTAATTATTCAAGTTATAACTCATATTATTAGATTTGTAAATTTTCGAGTTATTTTCGAAAACTGAGTGAGTGGATGTAAAAACTGAATATTTAGATTGACGCAATGCACATTTTTCAATAGTGCAAACCTTTATGTTTGGGTTTTCATCTGAAAATTGTGATCTATTTCGCGACCAGTTTTTAAAACAATTTCAAAAATTTTTCATTAAAAGATAAATATTTTTTTCAAAGGACAACAAAATTGTTTTGAAGATGGAACTTGAAAAAGTTTCAGTACCCATTATCAACAGTATATCAAAAGAAGAATATAAGAAGGTACTGTTCTTTATGAGAACAAATTCAAGGTTTTCAGAGATTTATTAATTTTATTATCATTGTGTGCATTTATATACGTGAAGCAGAGGAATATAAGGAAAATTATTGAGAGCCTTGTTCTCACATTCATTGTAATTATTGATTATTTCGAAGGTTTCAAGAAAAATCGAAACAACGAATGTATAAAAGAAGGGGAATGGAGATCGAAATTTCTCCCCTTCCCTTTTTTCATTTTTAAGAACAAATAAAACGCGTCATTGAAAAAGAGTCATAAAAGTAAGTATGAATAGCAGATGGTGATTGAGTCACTCTTTAGACGCAATCTTTCGAGAATCAGCTTACTTCTTTATTCATCTCTTGAATCTGTTTTTTTTACCGATGAAGCTTCCCGTGACTACTATACTTTTCGCGATCGTGGGTTTCGTTTTTTCGAATCGTAAGTCTTAAATACCACTATAATATATATAGAAAATATTGTTCTGAAAAACCACCGCAGCGTCCTTTTGGGAGCAACAAGCTCCTAGTAGAACAGTATTTCTGGCACAGAGGTATGGCTTTTAGGTTAATAACAAGTGAAGGCGTCGCACCTTCAAGAACACCGATGATGAGAACAATTACTTTAACTGAATACCCTTGGTGGAACCGTTGCAGGTGCTCTCTGAGATATGTACCTTTCCTTCTTCTCGATTTCCTTGCCTCTGATGTTAAAGTCGGCCAGCTCCGAGAATCCGATCACGAACATAGTTTGTTCACGTTTGTAAAGAAGCACGATGTCAGGTCTGGTGTGTTGGATAGGGACTTTTGTGGAGAAACAGTAGTTCCAATACGTTCGTCATTCTTCGTTCTTTACAATCAACTCTATATCCGTTGGAGCGTTCGGCAAGACAGGGTCGTGGCCAACGCCATAAGAGCGTCAAAGATAGTAGTAAAGCACTCTTAGGGCCGCATTGGGTGTGTACATATACGTTGTTCATGCTTGACGGGAAAATTTCATAGTATATGTTATAGGTACTCAGAGAATTTTCGACACGCCCTGCACCTGATGATTTGAGAAAAGAAAATGTTGACTCATGTGACGAGGAATAATCTTTCAGAATTTTGTAAAATTTCCCGTGCATCACCTTGTCTTCAAGACAATTACGCAAGAAATATAAAAAGAAGCAAAGTGAATTCTTATGGAAGTTCTGTCAAGCAGTTTTCGTTTCACTTAGTTACCATGGTTACTAATTGATACCTAAAGTGACCAAATTCCTGTAGAATATTATTTTGGGCAACTAGTGCAAAGCCAGATGCACTTCCTCTTCCTGAGTGAGGAGGGTGGTCACTATACCCTCACCTAGGTTAGTACCTCGAAAAAAGATCCTGGGCGTGATAATAAATTACCCTGGATATTTATCCCTGGGACACCGAACTGTCTGGTTTCAAAACTCGTGAGTTTCATGAAAGGCTTCCATGGTGGTAGATAGATAAACGTTTATTCTACAGCCTATTGGCCTTGAAAAATTGACTTCCTCACACCATCATGTTTTACGAAATTTTTTTTACATTAAGTACTCATCACCAACATTTCTCCATACTTCATACAATGTTCCTTAATACTATGACCTCTTGCTCGCATTGCCTTGCCTTCCGTGCTTGGCCTCGCACGCATTTCCCTACATTTCGTCAGCCTCGCATAGCCAAACTCTGCCTCCGTAGTTCCTACCTATTTCTTATCTACTGTGATTTATTTGCTATTCCTTATTTACTATTTACATTATTAACATTCATAATATATCTACTTCCTCTTCTCATTACACATCTATCTCCATTGCCCCTCCTCCTTCCTCCTCTTCCTCTCCATCTTGCCCAGGACGCCTTTCACCCAGGCAATCCCCCTTTTCTCTCCTCTTTCATGCCTCTTCCCACAAAATTCCTACATTCTCTTCTCCTCAGGAAGCCAGAACCTATTAGAGCCCTCCATTCTTCCACATCTCAACCTTGCTATTATCCCCCAACTTCCTCTCTCACAGTAATATCGCGCTCTCTCCATTGGTATAATCCACCTATATTGCCCATTACACACGGACCCTCTCACCCTCTCCTTTTCTTCTATCTTGTCTCTCTCCACACAACTCGCACATTCTCTTCTCTTCCGGGAGCCAGAATCTATTAGCGCCCTACATGCTTCCACATCTCATTCTCGTTATTATCTCCTGGCTTCCTCTCTCTTCTTTCTCACACAAATATCGCGCTCTCTCTGTTGGCATAGTCCACACATATTGCTCATTATACCTTGACCCTGTTATCCTCTTCTCTCCTTGTTCCCTGTCTCTCTCCTTGTTCCCTGTCTCTCTCTCCCCATGCCATTCCTCTCAACAATCTCATACGACTTTCTTCCTTCCTCCTGACTTTTCCTCACTGCATCCCCATGCAGACCATTTGTCCAAAAATACCTTTCTCTCTCATCCTCCATCTTTCCATCTCCTCCCCTCTTCTCCTTCTCCTACAAACACTCCCTCACTAGCCTACTCCCTCTCTCTTCCAAGATTTTTCCTCATACTTACATTCTCAACTACCTGTCAGGATCCCTAAACTCGTTCTCCAAGTCTCCCTCCTAAAGATATAAATAGATGTACTTATGTCCGACCACAGTGCACATTTGATGTACCTCTCCTGTACCCTTTTTACCTACTTACTTTCTTCCAACCCCCACACTTCTACTCCATACAGTAGCAAACTTGTTACAAGCGAGTCGAACTCTTCTATTCCTCCCGAATAGGAATCCCAGGTACACAAACTCTTTCATGTCTGATTCAAATATTCTATTTGGGAAGCCTTTCCTCAGTTAAAAATTAAATTATTCGATTGGAAATTCATGTATTATCTGAAAAATTCGTCTTTTCGTAGATGATTTGGTAGGAAATTAATTTTTCTTCATATCTCGGTCTAAATTTAAGGATTGATATAACTATACTCGCGCGCTCTCTAGCACCGGGAGCAAAAACCTACTCGCGCGCATCGATACTCAATTCATGAGACTCTCGTAGCTGCCGTCAGCCAGAACCATTACTACTATTATCTTCGCTTGTCCCTACAACCTCAAAGCTTGCTTGACTTCAATTTGCATTTTTAAGAAAAGCATAATATTGAAGCTTCGCTTCATTCTGGAGGGTATACATACACTCTGAGCGAGGCCGCCTAACTGCGACAAACGGGAACACCCCGTCCGCGTCACGAAAATTGCGACTGAAAATGTCTATCGCATGGCAGTATGGCATCAACGCAGCTATTCCCCCCCTCTCTCTGTCTCTTTCTCCCTTCATCCCGTTCTGGAGGCTAGTGTAGTATATTAGTCTAAGCAATAGGAAAATTGTTGTGCCAAAAAATTTTGCAGGAAACTGACTGTTCCATCAGAAGAAAGGTACTTTATACTTTATTCCAGTCATGTTATTGACTAGAAAAGAACATGTCAAATGTTCTTATTAACGTTTAAAGCCGAAAAATTGCATTTCTTCAGTTGTTTCATTTGATAGGATAATGAGGGGCCGAGCAAATTGGTGAACACCAGGAAATTTAGGGCTTGTTTAACGATTCAATATCTTTGTTAATTTTGAATTTATATGACTGGGCTTTGGTGGAAAAAGTAGCGATTTCAATGCTCTATAAGTGTTAAAAAGAATGGACACTGTAGGATAATAACTTTTTGCGTAATTGCTATTCCAATAATTTAATGCTGCTAATTGCAAAATGTCTGTATAGTGCACCGATTGTCCGATTTCGATCTCTAAAAAGGATTCTACTAAAGTACAAGAAAATTTATATCTTGGTTTTCCAGTGAAATATTGCTAAATGCGTTACGAAAAAGTTTTCAAACATGACTACAAACTGCTGAGCGCTCGGAAGTAGTCTCTTCTACCTTCCTTCTTTCACCGCTCCTCGGCTACTTTCAAACGCTCAGCAGTTTGGAGTTTGGAGCAACACTTTGATGGAAAACCAAGATATATATTTTGTTGTGCTTAAATTAAAGTCTCGAAATCCGTTTTAAAAATTGAAATCGGACCACCGGTGCACCATACAGACATTTTGCAATTAGCAGAATTAAATAATTGAAATAGCAACTACGCAAAAATTCATTATCCTACAGTGTCCATTCTTTTTAAAACTTATAGAGCATCGGAATCGCTAATTTTTCACCACAGCCCAGTCATAGAAATTCAAAATTGACAAAGATATTGTATTGTTAAATAAGCCTTAAATTTCCTGGTTTTTGCTCATTTTCTCGGCCTTCCATTATCCGATCAGGTCGATCAAGGGCTCATTTTATTCGTAATTTAATTGACTATAACCAAGTAATTGATGCCATTAAGATTGTTCAAATAATTTATATGTTATAAATAAAACAAATAAAAAAGTACAATTTTTGGCTTTAAACGTTAATAAAAACATTTGACATATTATTTGAAAATCAAGAATCTGACTGGAATAATGTATGAAGTGTATCCTTCTTCTGATGGCTCAGTCGGTTTCCTGCAAAAGTTTTTGTCACAAATCACTTATTAAATAATCCCTGTTGCTTGGACTATATGCACAGTAGACTCTGCGACAGTTCACGCGGTGACTCTTCCTGTTCTCACATTTCTCCTCCTTTCGTCCGTCCTCACTCTTGCTGGGGACACGGCGTACACTCGACGCGCCGCGTGTGTGCATTGAACACGGACTTACACGATGCGCGCAAGTAAAGGCATTTATACACTTGAAACTGACAAACTTTAATAAATTAATTTCTTTGGAATATTAATCTCCAATTGCAATTGACTTTATACTTCCTGCTTCAAAATTTCCTTTATTGGCGTGCATGTATGCATAGAGTGAGGGGATAGCTATTTTCTTCCAATCGATGAATGAAATAACAATCGAATTTATGCTTTTCTTTTAACGCGGAATAGCAAAGCTTCTGTCAGCGGTCCCGCGCCCGCTCTACTTTTTTTAAAATAAGATAAAAACATGATGAGTTTCTAAAACTATTTAATCATAAAATGAATATTATAATTACGTAGTACTTATAACAGAATTATAAAAGCATGTTTATAAAATCAAAATTATTTCTTCTGAAAATGTGTGATTATATTTGCTTTTGTAAATGCATTATTGATGCCTGCCCCCCGACCAGCAACACTAGCTTCGCTTGTGCTGCAAATGACAGGACAGCCATCAGTACATTATATAATGTACATATATTGTTTATAAAAATATGTTCCTTCGTGGCTCTTTCAAGCGGGTATGAAGAAAAACAGTATTCCATTTATAGTTAAATGGATTCATCCGTACAGTTGTCTTTTTTGCTATAAGATATTAATAATTGAGAATAAAAGCGAAATATATTTAGTCCAACGGCAAGGTTACGGTTGTCTTCTGAAGTATTTCACGGACGGCGACTTATTTGGGTCGAAAAAATTATTAAACTTTAATTCTTTTTCAAAAAATCAGGTGCAGATGGATACATGATTCGCCGAATACCTATAAAAACCCTCATGGCAACAATGGAGGATATGTCTACGTATGAGGGAGTTCTCGAAAAAGTCCCAAGTGGATTTGTACCCCCCTGGATGCAACGTGAAGAATGGCATCCCAGGGAATTTCACTATTTCATAAGAACCCCGAAATTTAATTATGAATCAACTCTTACCTTACTTGAGCCACAAATTGGTCATAATATCTCTCGTCATGGTCCAAAGGAAGTTTGGATTAATGAAGGTCACATTCAAAGGTTGTATCAGAGTTTCCGTGTATACAGTCTAAGCGAGCACAATGATGGAAGTGCAAAGGAAGGTAATCCAATTAGGCTGCCAAAGAGCCAGGACATATATTTATCAATGCCAAGACCATCTAACAGTATTTATAGTTCACCTGTATGGTTTACATCAGTGGGACAGTAGGACCTTGCCGCCAAATAACAACAGGCGAACTGGACGAGTAACTTGCATGAAAATATTTTGTTTCCTACAGCATTTACATGTAAAAAACTTGAGGCGTTCTCATCTGCTCTAGGTTCATCCTAATTTCTACATCTGTATTGAACGTTAAAAATGATTGAAAATGACTAATAAAGGTTGAAGAATAAGGATTTCTATTTTTAAAAATGTGATTGTTTGAATCTCTTCCTCGTTGCCTCTTACTCCCGCAACCCTTGAGCTTAAGGCCATGCACTGTGAGGTACGTCAACCGAGGGGCTTTTCACTTAGGAATCAACGTCTATTTTCGCTGGGGTTCTTCGAAAATTTCGTACGGAATCGTTCATT
>WSXT02150781.1:0-10278 GCA_011762715.2 Neuroterus valhalla
TATATATCTCGCTCGTACGGTAAAAAAAAGCTCGAAAAAAAATTGATCCCTCGTCGTTTATTCGCTTGCTTGTTCTAGTTAATTCACTCCGTTAAACTGCGTCATGTGTCTATATTAGGATAAGAATTTTATACGTAAATAGTGGAAAATAAGTAAGGATAAGGAACAGAAAAGATGTAAAGGAATGGAAGTTATGTAAACCCTTAGGGGACACAATATAAATAAAGAAGACCAGCTATTAGAATTTGTATCCATTCGGAAAAATGTTATCAGGATCTGTTTGATATACACTGAAACTGTCGATCAAATAATCTTCAGAGTGATACTTTTTTCTATGTTCTGGAAATTCTGAACATTTCACAAATCATATAACTTTCTCAATTCTTACTGAACCTGGACATATTATGAATATAAATGTATACCTCTTTTTACTGTCTAACAGAAATTTTGACGACTATTTCTGAAACTCTCGAATTTTCTTCGACTTTAAATAACTCGTAAGTCTTTCTGTGATCTACAAGAAACATTGACGAAGAATGCTTGAACTTGAAAGGAAATGTATTTGAAATTTTGGAAAAAATCGAAATTTCGCACTTTCGGTTGAATTGATCTGGTTCACGAACTTGACCTTCATTTCGGGACCCTCAAAAAATGTTTCAAAAGGTGGTTCGATCTGTCAAATCCTTTGAAAGTGAGCATGAATATAATATTTAGGTAACCCAACATACCTACCTTCATACATACATACATACATACAGTTAGACAGACAGCCAACGACAAAATTGAAAAATGTGAGTGCCAAAACGTAGATACGTTATCCGTTAAAAACTGGAGATCGAAAATTTTTGCGATTCTAATACACTCTCATGGATGAGAATGTTGAAATAGTAATTTCATAATTATAAATTCTAAACCATACGAATCGTATTGTATAAGAGATTTGATCGAATAGAGGGTTGTGATCAGACGTTAGCAATAGCAGCCAACCAATCTGAACAAACGCCGCTTTCATAGTCCAAGCATTGACCGAAAAAATGCCGACCCATCGAGAACAACGATGAGACCAGCTGAGAACACTAGAGTTGTGTTAGATAATGACTGTTCCGTACGGTGACCGAACCTTATTTTCATTGGATGACAAAAAAAGAGCACCTCTGGTACGGATTTTGGGCTAAAACCCAGCCCATTGCGAATTAAGATGAGCAAATGCTTAAAATACAGTACTAAGTAAACTTTATTAAATGCACTAAGGTGGCCTCATCCCAGCCTGGCAGCAACTCTTGGCTACCCCTTCTGAAGTTCCGGATTTTGGGTAGATTTATAGCCCACCAAAAATAAGGATAAACCCTACGTCAAAATGAAGTTTGAGGCTGCCAGTAAATAACTGACTACGGTGACCACCTTATATCCTGACAAAAACACTCGATCACCCATTATGAAAATCGTACAGAGGCATACGGGATAAGTATTCAACAGTTTCCTCGTCGCGCACCAGGCTCAATTTTATACGATACCTGCGAAACATAAGAGCCCTCCAAGTCTTGACCTTGCAATTACATTTTTTTAGGAAATATTTTTTCTGATTTTGATTAACCAAATGTATGTTGTGAAGTCTATTTCGACGATTTCCCAAAAAAAAATCAAAGAAATTTTCGACGAAATAAATTGAGAAAGATTTCTTTCTTCAGGTTATAATTTAGAGATACATTTTGGACTCTATTTTGGATAAGTCTCCTGGTTGTATATTCTAGTATCTATCTCTATGAAAATTTCCGTAGTGATGCTTTCATGTCAACAATTTTTCGAAAACCTAAAATAAATGTTAGGCACTGTTTTATTTTTCTAGAAGAGTTGGTACGATCAAATCACACATATATATTTCCATCAAAATCTGTGAAGCCGTTTTTGATAAAAACTACTTTTTTTGATAATCATAGAAAGTTTGTTAGAAAGGGATAGAAGATACGTTCCGGTTAGTTGTTTGTTAACGTCAGGCTTTTTTCTCCCTGAATTATCAGTTAAATTTACTTTATTCTCGTAATTATTTATGTCACAAATGATGAGGTAATAAAGTCATGTTTAATTATATTTTTTTCCATGTTTTCAATAGCATTTTCACTGGTTGCACTATTCTTACATTGAGTTCTGGAAAGTGTAAACTTTTTTTCCTGCACTGAATTTTCGGTACACAGCTAACACTGGCTTACATCCCCCTGCACCGTCCATATATTGAACCAGCACTTGGCTCTACTGTTTTTTTCTTGTTTTTTTTTGTAAAACGTGGTTAGAATTTGTTGCTCGGCATCCTGAAGAAGAAAATGAATAAAATGTTCAAAGCCGATAAGATCTCCTCTCTAGTTTTGAGATTTGTAAATAAAACACATTTTCCCTATTTATATTTTTTGGAAATGTTAAAAGAACATGTTCTTCTGGATTGGGTTGAAAGCAAATTTTCTTTTCGGTTTATAATTTTTGTGTTGAAAGCTCATTAACGGTTTTTGGCTCTTTTGAGGAAATTGAGATTAAAATATAATGATATCATAATAATGAGAAATGATTGGGTCTGCGAAAATTGACTCCTGCGGGTTACACACAATCTTAACCTTTTTGAGACCCTCTGAATCCGAAAAACAGGTCTCACGGTGGTGTCTGTCTATTGACCTCTTCATCGTCGTCGTCGATGTCGCGTCATCTGTATATCAGATTACTCATAGAAGAATTATCCGATTTGATTGCCCTTTGGTATGCAATTGTAAGGCCTGCACAAAGAAGCTGTTTGTTTTGAAAAGATGCAGGAACATGTTCTCAACTTTCCTTTATAAGACGTATAGTTTTCGTTTTATTCGTGGAAGATACCAATTCAAATGATCAAGATTCAAGAAATCCCCCTTCACAGCAAAACTGTATATGATACGAAAAAAATGTTAAAGAGCAAAATTTTTTGTCCTCGAAAGACCTACAAATTTTGTAGTATTTGTATTAGTATTGCATCTTTCCTATTTTAATCGTAAATGAAATTTGTACTCTATTTCGCAATATATGGTTAGGCAGTCCTAAAACATAAATTAATATAATACCCATTCAAACTAATATAATACACTTGAAAATAATTTTAAACAACAATATAAAACATCGAACACAAATAATGTAACACATTTTGCGTTAGAGACATGTTAATCGAGTGAAGCACGAGACAGCCGATGATAACGTATTCGTTAGAGCCGAAGAAGCTTTAACAAAAGAGAATTCACAATCATCAAATCACAGTAATCAACGTTTCGCTGTTTAATTTTCAAAAGGTCTATGCACAAATGTTGGGAAGTACAATGACCGAGCACTACACGCGAAGTGAATTTATCATCGAGCGTGATGCGCGGAATTCGACAGACGCGCGTCCTGGGCATATTGACATTTCAGAAATTTATAATGCTTAACTTCGACACATTTTTTTTTAAGCATTTATTAATAATATAACCGGAAGAATATATCAAATTCTATAATAGAAAAACTCTGACATATTACATTTCTTGAAGATCTGCGGATTACGCAGTTTATGACTTGATACCTAATACTTAATACCTCACACTGTACATGAATTAAAAAATCATAATTATTGCCCAAATAAGAAAATTATTCTAAAATATCAAGAGTAACCATCTTCAACCTCATTGCGAATCGCAACAACGTATAGGATCAACTGCATCTTTTATTTTAGAAAAACATTGCAGATATGTATTTCTTATGCAACATAACTTTTCAGCACTAACCAATTTTGATTTTCAAACATTTTGTATTTTTGGCCCACTCTAATATATAAATAATAATTTTTAAATTTTAGATGCATCAAACTTTAATAACGTTGAATTAAAAATTAAAATTTCTTTTGTTTATAATGAGGCATCTTCAACTACCATCCGTTTCGTTACTTATAACTCTGTTTATTTTTGGACCGCAATCTATCGATTCGGCATTGAAGAATGAAGATAACGGGTGGATTGGACTTCTCTCAGAAATAGTTTCCTTTTTCTTTTTCTCAAAAAGAGCCTACGAAAGCTTGGAGTTCCGAAATGGATCTTCTTATTCATTCGTAAAAATGAAGTATCTGTCCAAAAAAATAAGATTTCTTCATAGAAGAAATTGATTCTCACCGTTCATAATTTAATAATTTTTTATTGAAAACCTTAACAGTACAATCATCCAAAAAACTTTGAGAATCGTATAAATTTTAATCAGCGGCTTTCAAAATGAATGAATTCATATCTGAAGCGTCAAAAAATTGAACAATTACACACTTGGTTTGAAATTTAAGTATTCTTTACGAACTTTATACTATTCACCAATTTCACGCAAGTAGAAAGAATCTTACAATTAGTCAAACTATAGCTGGAATAAAGATGAAGAGGATGAAAATTTTGGGAATTGCAGAATTAATTATTAGAGACGAGCAGGAACTTCATGTAGCCTCTCTCTATTACCCTAACAATTAGGTCATGAAATTGAAAAGGTGAACTTAGAACAGGATTCCAGAACTTGAGTGACACGTGGTTTATAAGGTAGTGGAACATTTGGAATGGTGGGATAAAAAGCATTGTTATCGTGGGTACGGACGATAGAGTATCATAAAAATTTACCATCGAAGAGGATAGGAGTTTCTATCAATTAGGCCGGGAAATTTTGCATTCTTTTCTTAGCTGCAGATCTATATGCAAGCGAGATTAAAATTTATATTTTGGAAAATTTCAACGATTAGATGAATTAAAAAATTTTGATTTCGGACACTGCTAGGTAATATGAAGCACTTAAAATAAAATTAAGATTTTGTAAAGCTTCCTGTAAAACTGGCACTGCTACACATTGATCCAATCAGAGGTGCAGATTAAATTCTTGACTTGGGGAGCGAAGCTCAAACATTTGCGGGACCAACCCACTCCCACCGTAAGGAAATACCCAAAGTCATATTGTGTCAAACAGAAAAAAAATGGTTTAATATCGCTAATCTTTTCTAACATCATAAATACAGCACCAAATATATGAATTTTCAAAAATACTATTAAAATGGAAGTTGCTGTAAAGTTTCTTTGGATAAACTCCTTCAAATTTTTAACTTACATGTGTCGGCAGTGTACCTAATATATAAATACCTCAAGCTGTACGTCCCTCTCACCACTCAGTTAGTGAAAAGGTGTGTAGAGGAATGGAGGAGAAGTTATGTAAAGACTCTTAAGCCCGTCATCTCAGAGTACGAAAAAATATACTGATTTGGATACAGAATATACACAATTCCAAAATGAGGCAACAAGTTTTTAGGTTTCAATGGCGGAATTTCTCTAAAAATGATTGAAATCTTACAAAGCTGGCTTTATCATCTTTATCAGACGATAGTTGCGGAGCTCCGTGCATGCTCGGCGTTAATTGCGAAGTAGATTTGAAATGGACACTTTAAAATTTGTTGAGGAAATGTGGAAATTTATCAAGGAACATCATATAACTAAGTTAACAATGCAAACAATGTTTTGAGATAAAATTTGATCTTATTCTGTTATAAATACTGACGCAAATATTCTGTGTTATGTATAGGGGTAATACTACTGTTCATGTTCCGCAACGACAAAAAGGTTAAGAGAAAACGTTTTCATCTAAAATGACTTATTTTCACCTGTAGAATAATCTGACGGCGGACAAACGAATTTTTTATTGTTATCCTTAAAAAAAGGTATTACATTCTAGAAAAAAAAACATTTTTTCCAAACCTTATTTTCGTTTCGAGACATAAACAGCAGCATTACCTGTATAGGTTATGTTCGCGAAATTAATATACACTGCTATCGAATTTTGATAAGATGTATATTCATAAAATTGATTCATTTAATATAATGTACACAAAGTACTAATTACCATAATTCAATGGTATGTATGCCTGTACAGTGTACACGTTATGAAAATAAAGGAAGAGCGAAGAGGCCATAATAATACCAAAAATACCCAAAATTTTTGGCGAAATAGCATGCTTGCCTTATTTCGCCCGAAAAAGCTGGCGAAATAGCCTACTTCCTTTATTTCGCCCGACGAAGCTTGAATATTATTAATAGAATTAATTAATTATTCATAATTATACTATGAACGTTATCATCGCACGAGAAAAACATGAGACGCGAGTAAAACAAATATAACCTCAAAATGTTTATTGGTTATGACCATCTCAGTTTGGCGGCGCAAACATATGACATATGAAACTCTGACTTGCGAAAAAATGATGTTTTTATGATTTCGATTATTGATTGCAGAAAAACCTTACCTCCAATATGAACTTATTCAACTTTTGAGGGATGTTAGTTTGAAATTGTTCAGTTTTCAAAGCTTTATTGAGAAAAAATGAAATTTCGGTAACTCTCAATTTGAGGTTAAACCATTTTGGAAATTTGAATCTGTAATCATCAAACTTTGAACCTTTTTAAATAAAAAATTATTTAGCCTCTCAACTTGAAGTTGTCTTATTTTAAAATTGTGATAAGAAATTATCCAATTTTGGACGTTTTCAAATAAAGATTTCCAGCTTGAGAGATAACTTAGTGCATACATTTTCTAATGTTAAAAAACATGGGGATTAGGTCAAATAACATTGTGTTGCTGTGATCTCGGAAATGAGGCTTCGCTAAGATAAATCAGAACTTTTACTTACGACCTACTAAAGATTCTATGATCTTACATATTTATGACAAAAATATGAACTTCACTTTTATGGATAACAAAACTTTATTCACGTACTTTTGAGCTAGAATGAATTCCCTAAAAATTTCCTGTTTTCCAGGGTGAATTTTCACTTTTTTCTGGGTATAACTTATGCCATTAAATACAATTTTTCACCAATTTTCTTATTACATAAAACTTCATAAACACTTTGAACGAATTGTTGGACAATAAATATTAAATATTTATTACGTATAATGAATTATTATAAACTTTGATCATTTTTGCGACTTATCACAAATAATAAGCGTTTTAATTAGTATCCATTTTTAAAGACATCGTAGATAAGACTTTAATATAGAATAGTTTATGAAAATAACGAACGATTATATTTTATGACCTAGTATTCAAATTGCTTCAACGGTTTTTATAACTGTCATCCTTTTTTCGATCGATGCAACTGATAGTGATTTTTTGAAAGGTGCAGATGAAATTATCACTTCTTTTAATAAAATTTTATCAAAAACAAACTCGTGTAACGGTTTCGCCATTGCACGAATGGCATCACATATGACACGCTGAGCAACCAGAGAATTTCCTTTTTGATTATCAACCAAGCAATGTTGATTCACTTAAAAACTTCGTTCTAATGCTGCATTTTCATGAGATAAAATCATAACTTTTTTCGTCAAGTCAAATTAATTCATATAATTTAGCATGTCATTTAGCTTGAAGAGCTTGTACCAAAATATGTCGAGTCTCATTTTTTATGTTTTATGTTTGCAAGTACATACGAAAACTTCTTCCTTTTTCATGTATACCCAACACGTGGAACTTTTTGCAAGAAAGTGAAAATTCATTACTTTTACATGTATACTGCAAAGTAAAAATCCGTTACTTGTACAAATTGAAAAATTCCAGGTTTTTTAATCAGTTTCCCTGATAAATCCCGTTTTTTTCGGGACAAATTTTATTCCCTGAGAATTCCCAGTTTTCCAGCTGCGGTAGACACCCTGTTTATATATTCAACACAAAACATTTTAAAAAAGAAACGGGAGAACAGAAATGAAGGCATTTCTACAAATCAACTTGATTCTTCTTGCTTTTTGAAGTGTTCGAAAATTGTTGATTTTTTCTTTTTAAACGATGATACTTTCTACCATGAAAACAAAATGAGAGCATTCTCCTTCAGTTCTAATTGAAGAAATGTCAAATTCTTCACAAACATAGTTGTTCTTCAAGAAAATGTACAATTAACTTATATTTCATTACAGGATGATGATGCAGATAAGAAGGGTATCATTTGTAGATATAAAAATTTAATGGATATTAAAGCAATTTGTAGGTATTTTCATATTTAGAGTTTTAATATTTGGGATTCGAATTTCAATTTCAAGAAATCACATTTCTATGTTAAGATATTCATCCTACAGTTGAATATTTATTTACTAATTCGTCATAGTATATAGTTTTCTTCATGCTAACTAGAAACACATGTTTTTCGTATATCGAGAGAATTTGCGTGGTTATTTTAACTAGAAATTAGGTTGATTTCACAAAATGTTTAGTCGATTCTACTAAGAAAAATAGTACGTTAGTACAAAGTGCGTTACGAAATATGTGAACGTTCCCTAATATCCAAAGCTTCTGTTTCTAAAGAATATCAACACAATTTTGTTTAACCCAATCCTGTTGATAATATTAGCAAATCAATGCAGTCATACTTGGTCGAAGCTTATCAATGCAGCATAATCGCGGCTGTTCTTTGCTTCTTCTTTCTTCAAATTTGGAAGTTTCAGTCGTCGCGATGATAGCAAGTACAATGAAATTCAAATTTTGCGCATTCGATGTTTGCGCCGCCAAACTGAGATGGTTATAACCACTAAACATTTTGAGGTTATATTTGTTTTACTCGCGTCTCATGTTTTGCTCGTGCGATGATAACGTTTATAGTATAATTATGAATAATTAATTAATTTTATTAATAATATTCTAGCTTCATTGGTCGAAATGAAGGAAGCAGACTATTTCGCCAGCTTTTTCGGACGAAATAAGGCAAGCATGCTATTTTGCCCAAATTTTTGGGCGAAATAAGTCAAGCATGCTATTTCACCCAGAATTTTGGGCGAAATAAGCCAAGCATGCTATTTCGCCCAAAATTTTGGGCGAAATAGTCTCGTCCATGATAATAAGTATTCGAACATAACCTACACACAACACAAAACGATAGTACTTCTAACTAAAATTCAAACCAATTTTATCAAAATAGTTTTTACTTCGAGGAACATAATTTTATATAATGTTGTCTAACGAATGTAAACAACTCTCAATGTAATTAGACCAATTTTAATGTGTCAATTTCAAATAAATCTCAAAACTCCCTCGGAACATGCGTACACTCCCGACTCTGTCGTCTGCTGGAGTTAGCTTCTTCTACATTTTTATTATTTCTTGAGTAATTCCGCGATTAAAACCGAAAAACTTTCTGTCTGACTTCACGTCAAGTATTACCGCCGTCACAGCGATTAGTGGTCAACATTAAGGATAGGGTATATCCTCATATGCAACTTTATTTCTTCCACAAAAAAGCTTTCCGTAAAGCATATATTTGGGATCATGGTACAGAGAGCAGTAGCAAGTCCCACATATATTTAAAGTGATAAACAAAGAGTTGGAAAAGTTTTCGAGGTAATCCTTGTCATACTTTTTGGACAAGGATTTATTTAAAACGATTCAGAAATCATCAAAATTACCTCTTCTACGTTTTCCATTCGGTCTGTCATTGTATCGAATTTCTATACTTATTTGTTGCTACACCAGTTTTATTTTATTTTAATTGTTTAGCATTCGCTCTTTGCATGGCAGAGATCTCTAGCATGGTCATAACCATGAATACATGGTCTCGCCACGCAACAACTAGAAGGAAGTGAACTAATAGGAACTACAGACTGCAATGTTGCCAAGTATGCGCAAGATATTTCTAACAGACGAAGACCGAAATCCTACTATAATCCTACTAGACCTTTTGAATTCCGCGGGGAGAGTATTTAAATGCAAAAATCGGGAAAAATAAGAAATTATCATTTATAGTTAGAAATGGGATCTTACCCGTCTGACGGGTAAATTTACCAGTTTTACTGAAAATACCGGTATTGACGGCTCAAGCTGGTAAAAGTGGTAAAACTCATATTTTGAAGAAATTATCGAATGTTGAATGATAATTCTTTTCGATAATGGAGTTACATGTACATAGAAGTACATAGAAGTAATAAAAAAACGAAATCACGTGTTAATTGTCAGAAAACATGTGAAAAGAAAATATTTTATTTTGAAAATTTTCAAATCGATTTTGATAAAATGAAAAGAAATGTCTCAATTATTAACATATTCCACTGGTAGCACTTTCTTACACTTTCTTGCACCGGTGCAAAATTGTATGTTCCACTGCTTTGGTGTAGAAAAAAATTGGTGCACGATTTTTCCTACACCCATGTTCCACTGGTAGTTTGTTTCAAAATTTGGCGCGATATTTGAAAGTGTAATCGCTAAATAAAGTTATTTTGCTATCAAAGAAGTATATTTCAATGTCAA
>WSXT02150792.1:0-10278 GCA_011762715.2 Neuroterus valhalla
CGCTGTGTGTGAGTGACACGGCCAGACACGACTCGACGTATACGTCGAGCTGTGTTGCTCACACACAGCGCGCGTGTGTTAGTGACTGGCTTCAGTTTCCGATCTGAGCACACTGCTACAAGCCAGAGTTGGAATCACTGGGTCCAAGAGTGGAACTGTGCTCGTCAGACAACTTCATGGCTGTGGTCGTACGTTATTCGCCTATTCTCGATAAAAGTCAAAATTCAGCAGTTCGCACCTGCCCCATACAATATTTTCCATTAAAACCTCATTTTGAGAAATTTCGACGGGAAACATTATTGCTAGGCGCTGCCTGTGTCTGTGCTAGAATTCATGCCCCAGTTGAATTACTGATAGGAACATTACTACTCTGTATCCAACTTACATCACTTTATCCGACTACATACAACACTGTAATTTTGGACAAAGCTGCCGTACTAGCGCTAGACAATCAGCGCTGACCAGCGTCTGGTGTAGCTTCTCGAAGTTGGTCGCACACTGATTCAAAGTCGGCGAACAGCGGTCCCACAAAGAGAGAACAGCATGCTCGTGTCGTAAACTGCTCGACAAACATGAAATAGAATCTGCCCCAAATAAATGTTCAAGCAGCACTCAACATGATTGGCGTCTCAACTGTATCACGTGAGGCAGCAAGTTGCCTAATTCATTTCTAGAGTAGTTAACTATTACTAAGTTAGTCATCCGCCTTCATCAATCTTCAGTTTTTCTTGATGCTTCCCTCACTTCATTTCACGAGAAGTCAACAGCCTTGAACTAAGCTTTATCCGTTACCTATGACTAGCCACAAAACATTGACGTGTTTGTGAACCCAGAACAAGAATATGATGAAACTGTCACTAATATTGTATCTCTCTATTTTCCCATTCAGTTCCTTTTTGCTGCCATCGTGGCTGGATGCTCTGCCGAACCTGCATATGCTGCTGTTATTGGTACCCATTCTCAAACTTACAACGCGCATGCAATTAATCATGCTTATGGTCTCGCTGCTGCTCCCTACGTTGCTGCTGCTCCATACGTTGCCGCTAGTCCATACGTCGCGGCTGCTCCAGTGGCCGCTGCTGCTCCATTCGTAGCTGCTAGTCCATACGTCGCGGCTGGCCCATACGCTGCTGCTGCTGCTCCATACATCGCAGGATATAGTGCACCTCTTGTTTTGAAGCGCCGATGAATAATTTCCTAATTCTTTATTGCACTCAGAAAGACACATGGAGACTGATTTCCCGAAACTCTACGATTAAGCTCTACTACTCTAGTGAATTCATTAGAGGATTAAAAAGTGAATGCATTTGTTGAATAATAAATTACATTTTTCGAATTACACCTGAGTTTTATGATTGAGTATTATTCGATATCAATGTGCTTAGATCATTGACCTGTACAAATATATTTCTTAGAAGCAAAATACAGTTAGAAAGAGAAACATATCTCGGAATAAGCGTTTCGTGAGCTGCTTGGAATATGAGAACAAATCTTCTGTCAAAAGAGGAAGAAGAAAAATCAGCTATATTGCCTCTTCAAGGCTCAGATATGAAGGTACCAGTTCATAATATGGAGTAAGAGATGGTCCTCTGTATTAGAGTGGATCTGTGCTCGCCAGCTTACTCCAAATTTTTTCTGGTCAGCTCTCTAGATATACATCTTAAACCTCATTGAAGAATATATTGTACAATTTGCTTTTGCAATGAAGTTATATCTTCAGTCATATAAACATTCCTTCCTATTTTGGTACAAGGAAGCATAAAAGTGAGCCAAGATTCTGTAAAGCCAAAGGAATTTGGAATTATGAACAAGTTTTTCACAGTAGTTGAAAAAATTGAGGGATGAACTTGCAAGCTTCTTGACGACTCTAGTCTCACAAGATCAGTGATCAAGATGTGTTATCCGTAAGTGTTGAGTAAATATCTTCCTCAAGCATTGACCAGGAAAGCCTTTCATATCTATGCTTTGCATCTTCTGCAGGAAAGAAAATGATCAATCCACTAGGACGCATCCAAGGCAAAGGGTTCACTTGCCTTAGATATGCCCTAAACTCTTTGCAAGTTATTCAAATCCTGCTTTGATATATCATATGAAATTTTCCTGGAGCCTGCCTTGATCCTGACTGCGTAATTGGATGAATAGGGAGAGAGAGAGTCAATATCCACCCATGAGATTAGTCTGAACTTCATTACGAACTCATTACATAAAAATCCTCAGAATAACGAAGCAGAGAAAAGGACACTCAAACGCAAGTTACGAAGACGCACCTCCTGAGTGTCTTAAGAGTCCTACTTCTACGAGCAGAGGATCCTTAGACGGGAACTCACAGCTACATTTGCAGCATCTATCCATTAATAACTTTGTTTCAAAATTCGTCTCGAGATAGAAGAAGTTTGGATGCTCCTAAAGAGTTCATCCTGACGTATTGAAAGTCGAAACCATTGCTTATGTTAATTTCGTAAAAGTTTAGAACTTTTGATCCATTTTCATAGAAATTGAACAATTTTCTGCAGGGTATTGAGCAATTAGTTCATGTTCCTCTGAAAGTCAACATTAGAAGCTGTTTGTTCCACAATATTATCAGCATAAGCCAAGAGAAATATTTGAGTTGAATTAGTAACCATATCAACTGGCTTCATGATCTGAAAGATATTCCTGGAGGTCACTGAGAAAAATGGTTAATTGTATCGGGTTCAAACTCTTACATCGGAAGAAACCTCGAGGCCGCATCAAATAGACGGCCATTTCTAGATAACGGAGGTTACGATCATACACGGAAATAGCCATAAATTCAGATACATATCATCTGATTCTTTGTTCCCCTAGCGTACGTTTTCTACTTAAGCAGCAGCAAATTATGTATAAATTTCGAATGAAAATATTTAATTGCTCTTTAGATATTGGGAGATAAACACAGTAACGGAGACGCGTACGTGTTTTAGGTAGGAGAAAGACAGACATTTCCTGGAATTAAATTTATTCAAAACCCAATCTAATATATATAATAATCCGGGACGCAGTCCAAAAATTTTTGCATGCTGATAGACCTCGACATTTATTTAAATAGCATGGACACCGCTAGGACGTCCTCTTTGGTGGATAGAAGTAGCATAACTTAGAATAATGTCAGGTTGTAACATCTTACCAAGCCATGAGGTATAAGGTACAGTTAACCAGGTTTTGCATTTACTAATAATGTCGAGCGAGAGAACATACTCATCAATTTCTGTCACATAAGGAAAACGAAGGACGTTCTATTAGATGACGCGGATCGATATTGGTAGATTGAGAAAGTTTTGAGGATAAGCTTCTGCATCGCTATATAGATGCAATCTTATTTCTGATGTTGTTGCTTAATCCAGAGGAAAAATCCCGTCAGGGTGTTAGGTTCGGATATCCGTCGATCGAGGGAGCAGAATTGCAACTGTAAATAGCCGATCTCTGAAACTACCCCGGATGCAGTGTTGTTTCGGATTGCAACATTTTTGAGACCAGGGAACAAATTAAGGCACGATAAGCATTCTAATTGTTGAAATTAAGATGCAGCCGATTTCGCATCAATGGTTTTTTTTTGCGCTAGAGTTCCGCGGTCCCCTTCTGTTGTTCTTTTGATCAGTATTGGTGACTTTCGAATAAATTATCCGATGAGTTCACTGTTGAGATTCAATTTGAATCGGAAGTCATCGATCGTTGCTGAATGCCTTCAGCCTTGGAGAAAAGCGAGAGCAGTTCTTGGTCCTTGGGTTTTCAGAGAAAGGATGTGCGTTCAGTGAATACAGATTTGGTGGGGACAATGTCAGTTGTACTTCTCTTTTTCAGTAAGGCTGCGACCGCATTTTCCTTCCGAGCCTCACACTTTGTGCGTGAAGAGCATTCTCACCTTCTCTGAGGGACATATCTAAAGTACAAACAACTCCACCCGATGCTCGACGCACTAATATTTCTGCCTCATGTAAAATTTCACTGGCGATATAAATTTATGTTGCAGTGTCGATTGCTTCCAGGAAGATCATGTGCAGATCAGATATCCAGTTTGAGATGGAACGTCGAAGAAAGTCGAATTTTCATAACGCGTCTATTGAGAACTTGATTTTCAGTGCTCGTAGAGCGTGTTGAAACGCAAAGCTCGAACCCTAGGGTTGAAACTTCCAAAGTTTCAACCCATGAGCTGAAACTCCGTGATAGGTCGATATGCTCGTCGACTCTATGTCTCTTAGACCGTCGGTCCGAGAGAGATAGAGTTACTGCGATACGTAGACCCACTCCAACAATTTTCGCCAACTTCAAGTGATGTCTCGATGTACATAACCCTAAAAACGAAGAACGACATAAAGTCAACCAATTTCGCATCGCGAGTTGTGTGATTTTCTACAGTTTCAACACGCTCTACGAGCACTGAAATTCTCGTTTTCCATAGAGTTGTAATAAAAACTAATATGCATTACTAGGAGTGAAACACCTAGTAATGCAACACACTATTACAGCGTAACATATGGGCTTCAATAACTTCCTTAGACAGTGAAGGCGTTAAATCTTGGCACTGTTCAAGTAAATAGACTACTTTCAGTAGATTATGAGGTCGTTCCTTCTAAAATAATCTCAGACCAGTATACAAAAGGTCAATGATTGAAGAGAGTGCAATTCAGAGTATTGTATTTAATCTTTGTGACTGGACTATACCAGAATCAAAATCCCATCATATTTCATGCCAGCGATTTTCATTTGCATTAGTATGCGAACCTCGCGCAATTTCCTTCTTCATTTTTTTTTTCGTTAACAAGAAATACGAGCTCATTGCCAAGTCGTGAAATAAGCCAACCCCAATAGTTTGATAATACTAAGGACTCGAACAGTTTAAAAGATTACACTATTCATTAGAGCTATGAAATGATTATAAGCTCCTCTATTAGCCTTATTCTCCACTGCTCCATCAATCAGCTTTTCCCCTGCTTGGAAAAATGAGGATTGTTTAATCGTGCAATTTGCCACTCATTCTTAATTTCAGTTCACGGAATTTCATTGTCCTAAGATCCTCTGACCCGTGACTCCCTTTGGCTGAAAAAATCAATTACAGACATTTGTGAATGTTCACATTAAAGCTTCTTCAATGATGAATCAAGAGCTGAATATCAAAATTTAAAATGATATCCGTGCCAGGAACACTCACTACAACAAAAATTGACTTGCCCGACAGAACTCCACCATTTTTATTTAGAAAATAGAAAGATTTACGATGCAATAGTTATCTGTCGTCATTTGAATCCATTCAACTCATTAAACTGGCACTTCACAAATATCAGTCACTTTATTCTATATGGTGTCAAATAGGTTCTAGTGTGTTCTCAATGGTCTTATCTATTCCAGATGGGACTAACGAGAGAGAATTGTTACTGATTCTACGTGATACCCCAATTCACTTATTCGAGCGTGACCCAGTGAGATGACCTCAGAATTATTTCCCTGATTTCACTAGCACCTTTGCGAAAGTTCGTGCACTTTTCAACCATTGAAGAAATGATCTGGAATACTTTTCAAGTTTTGGTATTCCTGTTGCAGGGGAAGTTTCAGTTCATCATATGCTACAATAGGGTCAATTATAATGTGGCTTCTGTCACTGCAATGAGTATAGTTGTGGATCTGTATAGGATTGAAGCAAGAATTGTAAAAAACAGGCGTATTTCTAAGCAAGAGCTCATCCATTTCTCTCTAAAACGATTCTTTTGTGTGCCTCTTGAATGAACAAGTACCGTGTTAGCACCTTCGCGCTGAACAACGACCCAGCTTTTACATCTTCAAGTTATAGGTTTCTTTTACTAGGATCGCAAGTATGTACCTATATTATCGTTCAACGTATCAAGAAAAGAATGTTTCACATCACCAACGTCATGATCAACTGGTGCGTCAAATGCTATAATAAATAGCCTCCTCTTTTACACTTTTATTCAAGTATCGGTCAGAAACTTTGCCGTTCTATCGTGGCTGTAGTTGTATGATACTTTCTTAAAGTCGACATTGGGTAGAATCTCCACTCAAGCCTGTATCGATGGGAATTTTGAATGGATCTTGGAAACTGGGGGCAAAAAGTATATTGATTGAATATGATACGGCCTCCCCTTGCTGTCATTGAGGAGGATGCTGGATCTTTGATGATAACAAGATATCGATTGAAGATGGACCTGAAGTCTTGAAAGGAGAAACATCAAGCTTATGAAGAGAAGGACAAGGGTCAGGATTCACTCAACAGTAGCCGCAATCTAAATTTCGTTCAGATTTGTGTCAAACTCAGTAAAAGAACGTTTTTGGGGCATGTAACTAATGTAAGATGACAATTTCATTATGGTTTACGTAATTCAAGTGTTTTCTTATATTTGTATGAGAGATGGTACAGAGGGATTCTTAGTCTAGCTGATTTTGATTCTGATGTTAGAAATTTTGAATGCTAGAATCAATATAATGCAAGTCCGCTTCATTGGAATATCACTTTCTGGTACCTTTATACTTGAAACTTCGACAAGCAGTATAATGGATGCTCCTATTTCTTTTTTCTTGGTGAGAGACATTTCTTATATTTGAACCACGCCATAAACGCTTCATCTCAAAATTGATAAAATTTTTTTTAATGTATCTTTGTTTCAAGAAACACATTTTTACAGTTCAATGATCCGAGCATCTCATTAACAACAATTATTAAATAATATAACTTGGGTTATATCGAAGGGACTAAATTTATTTTCCAACAAATGCATTTACTCTTCTATTTCTAAGACAATTTTACTAAAGTAGTGAAGCTAAATCGTGAAGTTTCGGAAAATGTATCTTCGTGCGTATGAATCGGCAGCACCGTATGGACCAGCAGCGCCATATGGATCAGCACTGACGGATGGACCAGCGGCGACGTATACACGAGCAGCACCGTACGGCCCAGCACTGAAGTATGGGTAAGCGGCACCGTATGGACCAGCAGCAAAGTATAGACCAGCAGCGCCGTATGAACCAACAGAACCGTATGAACCAGCAGTCCCGTATGGACCAGCACTGATATATGGAGCAGCGGCGACGTATGCACTGGCAGCGCCATATGGACCAGCAGCGCTATATGGAAAAGCAGCGCTATATGGAAAAGCAGCGCTATATGGAAAAGCAGCGCTATATGGAAAAGCAGCGTTATATGGACTAGCAGCTCCGTTTAAACTAGCTGCTCCGTATGGACCAGCAGCATTATATGGACCAGCAGCACCGTTAAGACCTGCTGCGCCGTATGCACCAGCAGCGTTATGAAGACTAGCAGCTCCGTTTAAACTAGCAGCACCATATTGATAAGCAGCGTTATATGGTCCAGCAGCGCCGTATGAACCAATAGCTCCATATGCACGTGCACCGCTGAGTGGACTCGTAGCGCTGTATAGACCAGCGGCAACGTTAGGATGGGCATCACCGTATGGACCTGCAGCGCATTTGGGAATATCAGCGCTGTATAGACCAGCAGCGCTATTAGGAGCAACAGCATTGTTTAGACGAGCTTCACCGTATTGACCTGCAGCGCTTTTGGAAATATCAGCGCTGTATAAACCAGCAGCGCTATTAGGAGCAGCAGCAACGTTATGACGAGCATCACCGTATTGACCCGCAGCGCCTTTGGAAATATCAGCGCTGTATAGACCAGCAGCGCTATTAGGAGCAGCAGCACTGTTTAGACGAGCATCACCGTATTGACCTGCAGCGCCTTTGGAATCAGCAGCGTCGTATGAACCAGCAGCGTTGTATGGACCAGCAGCGTTGTATGGACCAGCAGCGCTGATTGGACCAGCAGAGCTGATTGGACTGGGAGCCCCGATCGGATCAGCATCTCCGTTTCGACCAGCCACGGCATATGGATCAGCAGCTATGTTAGTTTTTGACTGGGTTTCAGTTACAGCAGTAAGTCCAACGTCGGCATAACTCCGAGCTACGACGACAGCAAGGAGGAACTGAAAAAAAATGATAAGTACAAAGAAATAGATTCACATGCACTTTCTTATATACATTCACGGAAAGGTAGATGTTCCGTAGCTGTTATCAGGAATCAAAAGTATAAAAGTAGTACTGTGTTTGGCAGGTGTAAAAGGCCTCTTTTGCACTTGTTGCACATTTAACTAGAAAGCGAACTACCAGAACTGTTGAGTAAACTGACGAGCACAGCTGTGATAAACACTCTCACATGCAGCGAACCATCGTTCAGGCAGAGAGGGTGTCGCGAATCAAGTGCGTGCAAGGCGGGCGTGCGCACGCTTCCGGCTACTGCGGCAGTGGTTCTCCGTTCGTGAGAGCGGAGCTGTGCTCACCAGCTTACTCGACAGTGATGCTTGACTGTTCTTCCCAAATAATTTCTTTTAAATTCCAGCATCATCTCTCACATCATTTGATAAAAGACCGCACGTCAAATATATAGAGGATGGTTTTTCATCTAAATATCTAATTGAAAATTTGTATTCAAAATCTTTTAGCAATCTTAAGGACTCATATGAGAAAAGTCTTCCACGATCCATCTTTTCGAAAAATTTCAATTTCCTTGTCTAAATCTTCAAGACATGTTAGAACAACTCCTTAAATCATATAAACGAAAATCTTTTTAGACCAAAATATGATGTTCCAAACCGCATTTTGGATGAATGGCGGCAATTTTTTCAGAAATTCCGAAACTCATTTCTTTGGAAAAGGCTAGTTGTGTAAAAATTTAATTTCTAGTCATGAATGAAAGAAACTTGCGTTACTTGGGAAGAGGAGACAAGATACAAAAATAATTCAAGATAGCTCGCTATATAGTGTTCAGAACAATGGAATTTTCGAAACAATTTCTTTCTTTTGTGCTCTTTTGGATTTTTTTCGTATTTTTCCTCGATTTCCTTTAGGGTGCATATTTTTATTCTCGATACATAGGAATGAAGCTTTCTCAATGGGATACATTTACTGTATTAGTTGAAACCCTAAAAAAAATTACGAAACAGAGAGCACTGTCCTTTTTGCGAAGGATGAGTTCCAAAATTTGAAAAAGCTATTGGCATTTATAGGCTATGTAAGTAGCTCTGGTGGTGCCAACTAGCGGCCTGATCCTCAAAAAGAAGGATATCGCGCGATGGCCGCCAACATGGGCTCTACTATGGACAGCGCAAGAATTTCAACCTAGGTTTGAAATACCCCAATCTGAATGACTTGTGTCAGAAGATTGTTTCAACTTCAAAGTTCATTTCGATTGTGCAAAGAATATTTAAGGCCTCTGACTTGAGCCAACTATTGGTACTTTTTGTCATTATATTTTTAACGATGCGACTATTATTATGCTTCTATTTTGAGGAAAAATGACACTTATGCGAAGATTTTCTCAAATTTTTTGCAGCAATTTTTTTATTTCGCCGAAAAACATTTTTTTAAAATTTTTTGCTAATAGGCTAAAGTAACATATCCGCCAATTCCCAAATCGCAATTTTAAAGATTTCAAACATTTTCAGAATATTTTAATAGATTCCGAAGATTTTCAGAGATTTCCATAGTGTTTGAAGGCTTTTAGATTTTAAATTTCACAAAGATTTCAGAAAGATTCTTAAGATATTCAAGATTGAAAAATATTTAAAAAGATTTAAAACCATTTTACAAGTATTTTAGAAGGTTCGAAAGATCAGTTATTATTATTTATATGTTATTAGGACCTAACAAAGATTCTATGAAGTTTTCAAAGATTCCAAATTTTTACGAAGATTTTTTAGATTCTGGAAAGATTTTCAAGACTTTTAAGAATCTGAAAGGTATCAAGGAGTTCAAAAGTATTCAGATGATTTCACAATAATTTGAAATGATTTTAAGTATTGTGTGGTTGTGTGTTGCAGCATGCTTGCAAAAATCATTCTCAGCTTCAGAACTACAAGTTGTACTAAGCTGTACCGACCTATCAGACTTCGGCTTTAAAAATTGTTCCAAAAAAATAGGTTTAAAAATGAATTCTTTCTCAGTGAAAGCGTGATTGTTTTCAATACACTATTGTATTCCCATTCCTTAAAAACATTCTCCAAAGTCGTATTCAGATAGTTTAAAACAAACATTCTATGAAAAATCTTTCAAATAATTTTTTCTTTGAAAACTGTGTCAGATATAAACAATGCATGATTGACATCATTTTTAGAAATGTATATATTTTTTTCATATCAGCTTTATGTGTGTGATTCATTTAATTTATTCTTGAACATTCTTATTACTATGTACTTTGATATTGAGAAGCTTCTTAGGTTATGTAGATCTTCAAAATTG
>WSXT02150814.1:0-10278 GCA_011762715.2 Neuroterus valhalla
ACTGTTTCATAAATACGGCCATAACTACTTATCTTGTTTTTTATCTAATTTATTAATATTTTCAACTAAAATTCACTCGGTAATAACTATTTTCGCTTCAGTAGATATCAGGTATACAATTACCTTGAGAAAGTTAGATTTTCTAACTCTTCTTTCTTTTGAATAATGTAAAATATACAACTCCTTTCCATAAGGTGTTCCATAATATGGCCCTTTACCTTATATGGAGCAAAAAGAACTTGGAGCTCTCTACAATGGAGCTCTCTACAATGGAGCTGTTCAAATTGTGTTATACCTGATTTATTTTTGAGGTTTCAATTTTTTTTAATAGATAACAAAAATCACGCTTTATTTTACATGATTCAATCAAATCTGATTACAAGTTAATCATTATAACAGAATAGAATTTAAGTATTTTGAATATGTTTACTTTGAAAAGTTGCTAACTCAAAAGACTCATGAGACTTGAGCTGATTGGAGTCCAAATCATTTTAACTCTGCTTTTATGAAGATATACAATTTTATCTTATCAATTCATTAGTGTGCGGAGCTCTGTTATTCAAACCTTAATTCGTCTCGATGTGTCTCTTTGAAGCTGAGATAATTTTTGAATGCATTAATTATTCTGGTGGCCACAGTTCCTTATATTTTTACATCCTCATTATAAATGAGAAGGTATTAGTTTTATGCGAAAATGGACTTTTGCGGATTTAATGAAATCTCCACGTTTTGAGACCACCTGAGTCGGAGAAAACGAGTTTTACAAAATAATCATATTGGATTGTGCTTTGGCAAACTTTTTCGGAAGAGAAAGGACAAGTTCGTTAACCATCCATTTTTGACCAATGATTCTGGTTTTATCCATCAAAATAGCTTTTCAGAAAATTAAAAATGCACATTCCCGCTCAAACTATGCAAGGTGCAAAAAAATGTTAGGAACAAAAATTGTTCATTTTAAATGACCTGAAAATTCTATCAAGAACACCTTTTTCACTAGATGCATGGTTTTTATTTAAATCGTGAAAAATGTTACCAAATGTTTCAATTCGGGAAAGCCTACAAATTTACTGTTGACTATTTTTGATTAGACGAATGGTTTTTGTTTTAATGTTAAGAAGAAAAATGGTTCATCTTGAAAAGGTCAACAAGTTTTGTATGAACTATTTTCAATAAGACGTATATTTACATTCTCATTCTGAATGAGAAGGTATTGGTTTTTTGCGAAAATTGACTTTCGCGGATTTGATGAAATCTCCATGTTTTGAGACCCCCTGAGTCAGACAAAATGGTTTTTACGAAGGTGTCTGTCTGTCAAGGAGGGGGAAAATTTTGAGCATTTTTTTGGACTTTTTTTTCCAAGACTCAAAAATTGTAAGTACAATTTCTGGTAGCACGTAAAAAGTGAAACAATTTATCACTATCATTTTTTTTTGTTAAAAACAAAATTTTCAGAGTTATGGTATTTTCAAAATTAGAAAATTTAGAAGAAAATGAGAATTTTTATCCAGATAACGCAAGATTGAAAAGAAAGTCAGGCAACAGAACTGTTTCTTCTTTGAAGCCCTACAAGAACGTGAATACGACTTTTTGAATTTTCTCAAAAAATCATGAATTCCAATTTTGATCGCACAAAAATAATGAAAAATAGTGCTTTGTCATCCAGCTTTGAGGGACTAAAAATACAAGTCGAGTTCGTTGACCAGCTGTTTTGGATCAAAAAATTAGTTTGGATTTTTTTTCCAAGACTCAGAAATTGTAGGTACGGCTCTTTGTAGTAAGTAAAAAGTGAAACAATTTATCCTTATGATTTTTTTTATCAAAGCAAAATTGTCAGAGTTGTTGCATTTTCAAAATCCAAAAATATAAACGACAATGAACATTTTTAGCCAAACAACACAAGATATGAAAACAAGTTTGAAGAAAAAAATGTTTCTTTTCGGTCAAAATATGTAAGGTATGACAAGTAGTTTTCTCGTCATTTATAAAAAAGCATAGGAAAAATGAAAAAAAATGAACTCTTGGACAATTGACACAAGCTTAGGAAAAATCAAATAGAGACAAGTTCTTTACCAGGAAAATATCTCTAAATGTGTTATCAACTTCTTTAACAGGATATGTATTTTCCATTTCAATTAGGAAAGAGATAACTATAAAAATGAAATAATAAAATTTTTGAAAAAATTACTAAGGCTAACACAGAAGATTGATAGAGAAAAGTTGTTCACCCGAAAAATATCTGTAAATTTGTTATAATTTCTCCCATTGGACGTGCAGTTTTTCTTTTCAATCGTAAATAATGAAAATAAAAAATTGAATTTCTAGAAAAACTACACAACATGTGAAAGAAATTAGGCAGCAAAACTTCTCCACCGTTCTGGACAAACTTCGGTCGAGTGCGCAGTACGAGACACGCGTTGAGAATGTATTCGTTACAGCCGGAGAAGCTCCAACAAAAGAGAATTCATACTCATCAATTTCAATTAGGCGGCGTTTCGCTTTTGAGTTCGACAAGCTTTTTATACAACTGTAGGAAGGTACAAAGGCCAAGCGCGGAGCGCGAGATCCGAAAGACGCGCGCCCTAGGCGCGCTTGAACTTGCGCGTGAAGCGAGCCGCTTGCGATGAGAATGTGTCCGCACAGCGGGCAGATTTTCTACTGTCAACTTACACATTATTTCTCGGTATTCAATACTGTTCGCTAGAATTAGTCGGAAAAATACATTTTTATTGTAGTACGATGTGATATTATATAGGCTACATCAAATGAAATTAACTTTGCGTGATTAGGCCTTCGCAGATTGTTGAGTGGTTTTGGAGAAAACCAGCTGAGTTCCAATTCCTTTTTTGATCGACATTGACATTTGAAATTTGTCCGCAAGAGAACAGCAGCGCCTGTGGTGTAAAATACGCGAACCGACGTTATAGACCGCAAAGCTTGAATTTGATATTTTATTGATAAAGTCAAATCAAATTTATTCAATCACTATATTGACTAACTTAAATGATTGTTACAGTTTAACACGTCAAGATACCTATTGCAGAAGATAGAAAACAAAAACAAAAATTGGAAAAAAATTTGTTTGCTACCCAGAAAATGGCGCCCCCAACACCGTGGCGCCCTGTGCGACTGCACTGCTCGCACCGCCCTAAGGCCGGCCCTGTTTTGGTCATATACTTTCATACACTTAATATAATGATATTATCAACATCAATCACATTTATTGTCTCACCTTCTACGAAATATTTTTCTACTCCAATGTATAGTACCTCATTCATAGAATACACTTAATCAAACTTCAGGAAATTATAGAAAATTTATATCGTTTTTCTTAAATTTTCAAATTTCTGACCGTAAAATGTGTTGCCTCTGCCCTGCATTTTCAAGATGAATTTCACCCAAATGTATATTGTAATTTTACTGTGTTAGGGTGTTATGTAACTCTATTACATATTATCACAAAAACTCATGAAATTCAGTTAGCACCTTATAATTTAAAACAATGTAATAGCGGAAGCTGAAGAATCATTGCAAGGGAGAATTAAATTCAGTTACGTACCAACTTCATTACCATGTCATAAATACGCAAAAAATCTTCCACTTTTTACAAGCACTTTTTTTCGAAGTCTCATTTACGATTTTTTTGTTTCATGTCGTCACTCATCCAAAACGGAATAAAATTTCGATCTACGTTTGTACTTCCAAGAATTTTTTTCCAGCCCTATTTGCAGTTTACAGGAATTTCCTCTGTGAATGATTCAAAAACAGTTTATAATTGATAAAAAATCAAATAAAGTGCGGTTTATCTAATTTTGTTACTCAGAAAAGAGTAATTGATTCAACTGAGCTCATTAGTATAATACACTAGATAATTTATAATTGGCTAAAAGAACAAAAACTCTCGAATTTGATGAGTTTTGGATAGAAAATTACTTTAAAAGTGATCAATTACTGTTCCATTTCTAGCTGCAACCTAATGAAATGATAATTATTTAATTTCCACTAAAAATACCACAGCGGTTATAAGGGAGACCTATTAAAGTGTTCTGAGAAGTTTTGTGGGATTTCAGAAATTCTAGCTTCATTCCGACAGTTCAATGTGACTTCCAATGGATTTGGATGGGTTTGGAACATTGTTTTCAATCTCGAAGATTTCATTGACTTGCAAGATTTTTCTCTCAATTTCTCTCTAAATTGTTTTTGTCGGGTTCGACAAAGAATTTCTTTTGTGTGTCGGTAATGTCTCAAGTACAAACACGTGTGTTCTCACGCCTCTTGGATATCAGTTTTAGATAAAATTTTTTCCCGGACGATCGAGATTGTTTTGCTCTCAAAAATCTCATAATTTTCGAACGCGAGTAATAAATGCAAAAATAATCTGCATTACTGATATATAAAAACAAGACTGATATTTAGCGGTTCTCGTGGTTTTGGTCCATCAAAATTCCCTTCACATTTCTCGACATACGATCAGGCCTATTAGGGGTCAACCTGCAGAAACTGGTGCCCTGCTCAGTATACAACACAACCAATAATAATTAGTTTTGTTCTGGCCCTTCTTTGTTTTGTACCTTCCTTTACATGACTGATGTTTGGTGGAACTGACTTTGAGCATTGATACACCACCTTATGACGAATACGCTCTTTGTTTGGACATGACTTTATTCGCGGAACATTTTCTCGCTTAAAGTAAGTGCTTTACAGAATGAATAATACAAATTATAATATAACCTCGAATGGCAGGACCAACGCTTTCATTACCAGACTGCGTGCCCCCGGGGAAGTTTCAGGTGATAAATAGAGATTGAGTGTATAGAATGCCAGAGATGTTAATGATTTAAAGAAAAAAGAGTTGCGGGATACTACGCCCGTGAGTGAACGAGATATTTTGTGCGTACCGGATAAAGAAAATGGGATGTAAGATTCATAAGGTAAAGAAAAGTCTCGAACTCTGGTCCGGAGTAGATGAGGAATCACACCCTAGCCAAGGAATTGGTCCAATTATTCATTTGTTTCTATCTCTTTCCTTTTGTACCTTCCTTTGCATGACTGATGTTTTGTGGTGACTGACGTTTCGGATTGATACACCACTGTATAACGAATAAGCTCTTTGTTTGGACAGGACTTTATTTACGGAACATTTTCTCCTTTGAAGTTAGTGCTTGGGTGGATAATTTACACAATGAATAATAAAAACTATAATATAGCCTTGGATGACAGGACTGACACTTTCGCTAACGGACCGCGTTCCCCCGGAAAAGTTTCATGTGAGTAACGGAGACTAGGTGTGTAGGATGCCAGAGGTGTAAATGATCCAAGGGAAAAGGAATCGTGGGATACTGTGCGCGTAAGGAAGATAGATATTTCGTGCGTAACGGAAACGAAAAAAAAGCGATGTGAGATTAATAAGGTGGAGAATATTCTCGAGCTCAGGTCAGGAGTAGACAATGAATCACACGCTAGCCAAGGAATTGGTCTAATTATGAATGAGAGAGCGAAAGAGCATGTCAAAATGTATGAGTGTGTATCTCCTAGATTATTATGGGATAAAATGAAAATTGGAATCAGAAGACTGTTTATTGTAGCACGTTATGCTCTTGTTGATGGTGACAGTGAAGAGGCAAGACACCTTCTGGGACTCGTTGAATGATATAAAAGAAACATGTGATTAGGGCGAAAGAATAATATTACTTGTAGAGATGAACGGTTGGGTTGTTGTGCAACGCGAAGGTACTGACAGAGTGCTTGGTTATTTCGGATACACAAAAACGAATGATCATGGAGATAAATTTACCAGTTTATGCTTAGAAAAGGGAGAAACCAGAAGTACAAGAAATATATCTTGAAAAGCTGGATAAATATTTAGGGAATCACAAAGATGATTGGGAGACAGAGTTAGGCAACAAAAATGTAGAGTGTGCTTGGATAATACTGCGAAATGGAATCTTAGAGAGTGCTGCGGAAGTTTTTGGTGCTGCGACTAAAGGAAGAAAGTCCGGTGATGCATGGTGGAATGATGAAATACGCGTCGCCGTTAACAAGAAAAAAGCATAGTACTCGAGAATGTTGAATACTAGAGGTATTAGCGATAGGAAAAGGACTAGAGTCAAAAATGATTATAGGGATAAAAAGAGGAAAGCAAATATACTAGTAAAAGAAAGAAAGGAAGGAGGAAATGAGGAACTGTTTTGGAAATGGGTTAAGAAGACTAGAAAAGGGAATACAAGCACTGAGGTAGTCGGGATTAAGAATGCTGACGGTGAAATGGTACACGGAGAAACCCAAACACCATTGATTCTTGCGTTTGATACGACTTAGTCGTGTTTGGCGTAAAAAAGCGTCTAGACACTACTGCATGCTGCATGCGCACCATTTATTAGTGTCCACGCACGATTGATTAGTGTTCACGCAGTGGCCAGTGATGTCTTACGCAATAAAGATAACAACACGACTGAGTCGTTCGTGCAGGTCACTGGCCAAAGTCTGCGCATCAATAGTTAGTGCGTGCGCGATTTTCACCGATGTGCGAATCTTTTGAAGAATCGCGCCGACCCGCGTTAAGTTTTTCGTCTTGAAGTCTCATAAACATCGACTGTCACATTGGCAAGTTGCGAAACAATAAAAAATCACGCTGATGATCATGAGACTTCAGGTCGAAAAACTCCATGGGGGTCAGCGCGATTCTTTGAAAGATTCGCACATCGGTAAGTGCCGCGCACGCATTAACTATTAGTGCGTAGACTATGGCCAGTGACGCGCACAAACGACTCAGTCGTGTTTTCATCTCATTTTATCTTTATCGCTTAAGACATCACTGGCCACTGCGTGAACACTAATGGATCGTGCTTACGCAGCGTTCAGTGGTGTTCCGCGATTTTCTTCCAGCAAAAATCAAACATTGGTGTTTGGGTTTCTCTGTGTATGGGATTCGGACAAAGTTAAAGACTATATGAGTGTGTTTCTCAAGAAGGTGTATGAAGGTGAAGCCATGAAGCACAACAACAGAGACACAGACAAAGATACGTTAGACAAATGCGATGCAGTTAACAGAAGCAGAATCGGTATCAACGAAATTATTTCCGTAATGGAGAAACTAAAGGATGGTAAGGCTGCTGGTGTGGATGGTATTACCTCTGAAATGCTCAAGTTTGGTAGCGGATTTTTGTGTGGCTGTGTGAGTTTAAGAATATGTGTGCTGTGAATAGCAAAGTTCAGAGTGATTGGGGGAAGACGATTATTGTCCCAATCTGCAAGGGAGAGAGTGATCCAGGCGACTGCAATAATTATAGAGCGATTAGCCTTCTGAGTACTATGGGCAGAACCAAAATATCATTAATATAGTCATGGAAAAAGCTTTCGACAACTGATCGATTGGAACAAGTTGATAATCTCGTGTATCTTGAAAGTTTATTCACTGCTGACAGGAAGATAGGTGCAGAGATTCCCAGACGAATGAATGAGGGTAGAAAGATTATCGGCAGTGTACGGGCTATTACTAAGAGTAAAAACGCAATAAATGAAGCTGAAATCGCGATATAATTTTGTGCTAGCACCAACTGACCTGGACGTATCAAGAAAAGGACAAGAGCGAAGTCAATGCAATCAGCATGAAATTTCTGCACAATACGTGCAGCAGTACCAGCAAATAATGTGAAAAATATGTTGCACAAAGCAATCTTTATATTCTTCATGTTTCCGTACTTACAGAACCGCTTTTCTTCCAAAGGCAAGCACTGGAGCAGCGGAGTTTGGTCTCATCTTTGTTGCCTTATTCAATATTTTCTTCATTTATTATACAATATTCATGTGAGATCTTACCATTGATTATGAATTCTCATTATTACATTCTGATATTTCAAGTTCTCCCTGACATTCTTCCAACCTTTTTTTTAATAACTAGCATGGCTTCACCATAAATCTGTGCAGGAAAGTTTGACCTAAATTCCAAGCTATCCCAAATAAGAATGAGAACCGGAGAATAGCTTTTTATTTACTACTGCAAAGAGAAAGATTGCGACCAAGAACAATAAAGCTTCCATGATTGACTTAATTTGCTTCTTAGACACTTCGTGAAAATTATTATAACTATGTTGTAACACATTTCCGAATGACTAGTCAATAGTAAACTGGTAGTATTTATATGTCCCATTAATGTACCTAGAAAGTGTAAGGACCAATTCTTATTTATAAACTCATTTCTTGATGACAGAAAATACTTGTGCTTCATAACTAGTTACTCTACAGCTAATTGGATAAGAGTTTGACCCGATGTCAGATTGGATAAGCTATTCTCAACGATCTTTGAATGATTCATAAATTATCCATTTTTTGTCAATTTCTGCCGTTTTGAGATTTACTGAGTCAGAAAAATGGGTTTTACGATAATGTCCGTTTATCTGCATGTCTGCCTATTGGTAGTCTGACGGCATGATAAATTTCCAAGGCATGCTCTAATTTTAATTTTTTCCTCCACTGTCCTTAAGTCAAAAACACAGGTCAAGTTCGTTAGCCAACCTTCTACTCCCAATATTAATGGTTGAAGCCATGGAAGATATAACGAAAAAATTCAAATTTTTACAAATTTACGAATAACGGAACTATTCACTAGATGTGGTAGAAAGACGAAAAAAAACATAATTATAGAAGAATTCCGTTTAGCTGAACCGCTACGCGACGTAAACATTTGTTTAGCTGAACTCAGGAGAAATTCCCATCACTGTCCTCCTCCGCATGGATGTTTCTAGAGGTGACTTCTTATTGGTTGCTACCGTCAGTTGCCGTGTGTACTCGAGAGTAGTGGAGAAGAGTGGGCCGCTCGAGTTCAGCTAAACGAGATTTCAGCTAAACGGAAGTCTTCTTTATTAGCTTCAAAGGTTTCTACAAAATCACTCTCCAATGATGGACAATTGCTATTTCGAAGTATGTAAATTTTCAGCAAATTTTTATCTAATTAAATTCTCCTGTGTTTCTTGAATACTGTAAAATTTATGCTAGTAATTCTTAGATTCTTGTGCACTATGTTTTATTCTTTTCTGCTTCATTTCACAATTTCGAAGCTGCCTATAAAATTATGATATGAAATGTATATTTCATGGAAATTTAACTGAGCTTAAGAACTTTCGAGCACGAAGCGCGAGTGTCATGATGAAAATGTATTCCTCAAATCGAAGCGAGTTTTGATAAAATTATGTTGTGATCTTCCTTTAATAGATGAGCTTCAGATTTCTTATATTTCGAAGTGTTTACTTAACAAGATAATTATATATTCATGTAAAGGGAGACTAGTTCGGGATTATATATGAGAATCCAAACAATTATCCAGAAAAATATTTGTTCAATTTTATTAGGCATTATAAATGTAATATTAAACATTGTTTGAATAGACAAAATACATGTCTCGTTCTCCTTCCATTATTTCAAGACTAAAATGTACATCACTCGAGAATAGAAAACAAAATTATTGATCAGGTGCCCAACATGATATACTTCCATAATGGTCATTCTGTTCTTATTCCATATCAAACGAATTTTTCATGCATTTCTCATATGCCAATGCAAAGTCACACTTACCTTCCTTTGCCTTAGCTGTAACAGTAAAATATGAACATTTCAATTTTTTTATGAACAATTTAACACAATTCATGTAAAAGAACTTAGTTTTAGACATGATAAAAGGGAGTGTACACTAAAAACTCAGCTTTTTTTAGGAAATTTCAGTATGAATAGCCCTCTTCGCATGTCTCGCTATCAACATTTTTGCACGCAAAGGCCATAGTAATGATAGAATAATCCAAATTTACCTTCTTCCGAACACTTTTCATTCAATGCTTCTATGTCTTTGTCGGATACATCAGTATGTATTCGCTTCGTAATTTCTTTCAGCTTTTCTAGATTAATTTCTTTGTCAACTATCTGGAAAATTGAATAAGAACTCATTATTGAAAATGTCCTTTTGTTTTTAAAAAAAGATTCTGATTTAGTATCATAAAGTATATTCTTTACTTCAAAAATTTTATCATAATTCTTTAATGAATTCTACTGATCAAATCTGGCAACAGTTATTTCATAATTATTTAATCTAATAGTTGAATATTCATATTTTGATCAGATTTTCTTGAAAGTTCAAGTCTTGAAGAGATAATCAATATTAAGTCATCCACAAGCTTACCATTCCAGATACTCTCATCACACATTCAGGCATGCAATGGAATTTCGGGTTTGAAAAATCATGTTTCTCCATTGCTTGTTTGTGCTCATCTGAAGAATAATTTTTTCCTGTTA
>WSXT02150825.1:0-10278 GCA_011762715.2 Neuroterus valhalla
AAATACCCAATACAAAAATACAGACAATTTGTTAATTGTACAGACAAACTATACAAACAAATGCATAAATTCGTAATTTCTAAATAGATTTGTTCAGTTCAATGAGGACAATAAATATCTTACTTATAGCTTTTTCGTGGGATTCTTTTATTGAACACACTAAGTATTATTTGAATAACAAAATTAATTAACAAATGCATAATATTGTCATTTTTCAGTCAAAAGAATTATTTTCCTTCAAACAAACTTTAGATATGTTGAAAATACCTCTTGGGACGATACTTGGTTACAATAGAAAATGATTTTCATTTCTTTACACAAAGTGAAGAAAAAATTCAGCCTTTTTTTATTATTCAATATAAAGTCTTGCTAGTAGCTCTATATAGTTTTTTTAATTATATTAAACAATAAGTAATTTTTGTTAAAAATTTAATTAATAAATGCATAATTTGGTCATGTTTCAGTAGATAAATTTAGTTTCTTCAACACAATCAATTAAATGTGTATGGCCAATGGGCCTTTACCGAGATATTCTACTATTAAACGACAATTCATAATTTTTAAACAAATAAAATGAACGAACTACTCTGTGGCCGTTTCCAATAGGGAAACCATATTGTTTTTTTTATTAAACGCAATTCTTTTGGAACAATACGAACGAACTGAGAGTTTTCCATACATTTTTAATAATCACGATTGATTTTTACAAATTAAGAAAATAATAAGCATGTCCTACCAGATGATACTGTGTTTTCATTTAAAAAAGTCTCAGAGTAATGTGTTAAATAAATTTGTTTAAAAATTATAAATTGATGTCTAACAGTTAGATATCACAGGAAAGGTCCATTGGTTACGCACATCCAATTGATTGTGAAAGAACTAGATTTATCTACTAAAACGCCAAATTGAGCAATTTGTTTAACACGTTTTTGAAGAACAATTATTAAATGTGTAATAATAATAAAAAATAGCTAATCCTAATACTGAAAAATGACTATATTATGTATTTGTTTATATAATTTGTCTAGATAATTAACAAATAGTCTTTATTTTTTATGAGTCAAATCGAATTTTTTCTTTCTTCAGGTTTTTATTTTGAAAAATTTATTCAGTAACTCATAGAATTGGTAATTTTCAATGAGAATATGTTTCCTAAATATATTTCTCAAATTAAAACGTGCGAAAGTGATTTGTACAGCATTCATACAGAATCACCTTTGAAGAACAAACTGAGCCCTAAAAAATTAGGATCGAATAAGAGTTTTGAGTTTTACGTCAAATCAGAGAAACAACATAAAATTCTGGATGACTATTGTTACATAAACGTTTCCAAGCTGAAATATTTTGATCTTTTTTCGCTTTCTGTTCTCTTCCAAAATTAGGGGTTGAAAATTTAACTTTTGAGATAAAATTCAAACCAGTTATTCTGTATAATCGATCAATTATTTTATACTGATTATTTTGTGGAAATTTGTTTTTTTTCGGCTCAACATTTTTTTTAGGTTGATAATTCAATAATCTCCGTATGGAATTCAATTATTTCGTTGAAACCTCATATTTTTGGTTGAAAAAACAACAAGGGGTCCAGCCGGATAACATGGTCAAAACTGCCCCTAAGGCATACGAAAAACTGATTACACTATCTTGTTCCTTGTCAAAAACAATTTAAAAAGAACAATTTTTACAAGCTATAAGTCGTGTTTCGTCCCCAAAGACCGTATAATGCCTTTTTTTTAATTCTAGAGTTTTCCAAGTCCTACAAAATGGAAAACTTTTGAAAAATTTTGGCGTGAAATTGAAATTTTTACCGCGTTTTTAAAATTTCAAAAATTTTTTTCCCAAAAACGCCGATCGACTCAACGCTAGAAAAAATATATATTGTTTTTTGGCATTTCAAAAATGTGTGAATTTTCTCAGATTTAAAACAATGGTGGAACGCACCCAAAAAAAAATAACAACCGTATTTTTTATATTCTTGACCATAATCAAGATTCCAGAATCTTGCTAGCTATATTTTGCTACGTTCAAACACCTTTTTTTATATATTGTGCAATTTCAAGAAGAACGACATAGCTTGCACCATCATTGAACATTTTTTCTGGAAGTGAAAAGCGTCAAAAGTCGATAAAAACTTGAATTCTTCGGAATTTTGACCGTCTGTGAATCTCTACATACTTTAAATCATCTTTTCGCTATTCTACTATCTACTCTCATTTTATGTGGCTCGTATTTTTTATTTTTATGAAGAAAATGAAGTTAATTTTCGTCAAATAATTTATTTATCTGTAAAACGTTGAGAACAGGTAGGAACCTTTTTTGGGATTCCGACTACGTTCAAGTGTGAAAACAAGTTTTCAAAATCTGCTATTGCATTTTTCAAATTGATCCATTTTGAGTTTATTTTGCAGTGAATGTATAAAAAGGTACCACTTTCTTCATAATTTTGAGAAACCGATGGATCCTTAAAAGTTTGCCAAAGTAGGTCAGTAAGTAAAATCAAATAGTTAAACAAAAAAATCTGTATAATAATGTAAATATAACTCGAACCTTAATGTTTAAAAAACTGTGTAACTTACTGATCTACTTTGGCAAACTTTTAATGAAACATCGGTTCCTTCAAATGATGAAAAAAGTCTTGTTAAAATTGCAAAATATCCTAATCACAAATTTTAGGCGTTTCATATTAAGGACGTGTACTCTACGTACAGTCAATCTCCAAATGTGATAATCTTTGGAATGATTAACAAAATTGACCAAAATATATCTGTTGATAATTACTGCGTGTTTTGAGGGAGCCTTCTGAATGTGCTTCAGAAAAAAATTCAAGCTGAAATTCTATATTATCAGAAGTTATTTAGAGTTTTAGTTTTTGCTTTCTCATAAGGGAAAAGTTACAATTCTTGTCCAATACAAATGATCAATGCTTGATTCAATTCTTCGAAGAATTCTCTGAAAATTTGAGTAGGTTTTATGGAAAACATTAATTTGGATATTATAATTATTGTAAATTACATAAATAATTAAAGTTCGAATTTCAATAAACACCACTCAAATAGATTTGTAGAGAATCCTTTCAAGAATTATATGAGGCCTTGATCATTAGAGTTAGATGAGAAATGTAAATTTTCCCTAACGAGAAAGCAAAAACAAAAATTCTAAATAACTTCTGATGAATAAACAATTTCAACCTATATTATTTTTTTCTGAAGCACACTTAGAAGCCTCCTTCAAAAAAAGCAGGAATTATTATTAAAAGATACATTTTGGTCAATTTTATGAATCATTATAAAGATTATCGAATTTCGAGATCAACATCGCGTAGTTTCCATCCTTAAATATAGCTTTTTTAATGATAGAACATTTCTTTCTTGTGCATACTCAAATTGAGACGTTTTCACGTTTAGGCGCTCGTTAGCGTTTAATTTTGGGTTCTTTAAAATTAGAACGCTTTTATTTATGGGGTGTTGAAATAATTAGGTCGAACATTGAGGTCATCCAAATTAAAGTATTTCTAAGAAAATCTTGGTCTTTTAGTTTAATAGGCAGTGGATTCGGAAACACAGGGGGAAAAGACTGACTTTTTGTTGCGAGTAATTTTTGAGTGTGTATGTTCAAGGTGGCGATTTGGCAGACCATTTCTAATGCCCGGTCGTTTCCCGGTTTTCCCCAGTCAAATTTTCCAATTTTCCCGGTCAACTAAAAGTAATATATTCATATTTGTCGCAAAACGCAAACATTTATTTCAATTCGTGACATTCGTTCTAAACCTCATTTACCAAAATAGATCAAGAATTGCAAAATAAGTTAGGTTTGAAAAAATATCGTTATTTTACTAAAATTGGAACAGTTCAACTTACAATTAGGAAAATCAATCTGTGATAACAAAAAAATGGATTTCTAACAAAATATTTCCTTATTCAATCAAAGTGATGATTTTTCAAATAACATTATGAATCTTCAACACTGAACAGTTTAAATTGCAAACCAAGAAGACGAATTTTAAACTAAAATAATAAATATTTAACTAGAGCACTTCAATTTTCAACCATGAAGGTGAAAATTCAAACAGGAAGATTAATTGTCAGATAGAAAGAATAATTTTCTACAAAAAATACAATGTTTTAACAGAATAGTTAAATTTTGAACTGAAAGAATAATTGTTTTCAACCAAAAGTGGAACAGTAATATTTTTAATATGAAAATCTAATTTCATACTAAACATAGGAGTTTTTGACTAAAACAAAGAATCATCAATGAAAGAGTTAAATTTTAAACAGATGAATTAATTTTTAGTGAAAGAGATTAATTATTTTCAACCAAAATTTTAATGCTGAAATTTAGAATTTAACCACAGCAATGGATTTTTAACTACAAGTCAGAGTGGATTTTGAATTGGAATAATGCACCTTAAAAAAAGTGTAATTTCCAACAAAAGAATTTAACTTTCAACTGAGTAGTTGCTTTTTTAACGAATTTTAAATTGGAAGAGCAATTTTCCTAATTTCCTCTTCTCCCAATTCGAATACAAATTATTTTGAAAAGTTTCTGTTCCATGTAAAAGATTCCCTGTTCCAAGTTGAAATTATACTTCCTCACTGAAACTCCCGGCCCTAAAATGAAAACTTTAATTATCTTCTGAAATTCCCTATCCCAAGTCAGATTAATGAGAATAAAGCGAATAAAACGTGATAAATACATTTTTTTTTTATTGGAAAAATAATTCTTTCTGTATATTTGGGCTATCATCAATTTGATTATCGAATTTGAGTCAGCTGAAAAAAATCTCACAGAGCAACATAAAGCATAGATATATATAAAAATTGTCAGAATCACACTAAAGGATCGTTACATTTGGTTACATTCTTCAAATCAAATGATAAGATCTCTTTTTTTCTGATTTGGAACGGGGGATTTTGTAAGAGATTGTTAGCCTTTTAAACATAGATTTCTTCTAATTTTCTTCTACTGAATCAGCATTTTAAATATTTTTTCATATTCTCATTCTGTGTAAAAAATTCTCTGTTTCAAAGAAAAGCATAATTCCATACGTAAATTTCATGTCCTAGAGTCTGAATAAAAATTCTCCACGGAAATCTCGTGTTCGAAAGTGGAAATTTTAATCCTGCACGTAAATTGCGTGTCTTGAGATCTAAATTATAGTTCTCTACGGAAATTTCCGGTTCCAGAGTGAAAATTTTAATCTTTAATGTGAATTTTCGATTTCGGAGCGAAAATTATGAATCTTCACAGAAATTCTCGGTTCGGAACTCTAAATTATAAGCTTTCACGGAAATTTTCTGTTTCAAACTATAAATCATAATTTCCTACGGAAATTATTACTTTTGTACAAAAAGTTGAAATGTGAATTCAAAAGCATATAATTTTTATTTTTGAGAAACGATTGATTAAATTATCAACCAAATATTTGATCTTCATCCAAACAAGAAGAATTTTCGATCAAAAATAAAATGGTAGACTTTTAAAACAATGTGAACAAACTTTCAACCGAAAAGAGGTTACTTTCGAAAAAATAATTGAATTTTCTACCAAATTTTAGGAGTTTCGAACAGAAGAGATGGATTTTCTACCAAAAATTCAAGATGATTTTTTAGATAAAAAGAATTACTTCCGAACCAAAAATAGTTGGACTTTCATATTGGTTTTTGTGACCCAGGGCCTAATTATAAGATTATTATACCAACTAGGGGCTATTCAAGAATTACGTAAGCATTCAGAGGGGAGGGGGTGTCTATAAGGATGTCTATATATGTATATTTGTATTGCTAAAATATGCTAAAATATCTGAAAATGAAGTTTTGGTACTCAAATATCAAAGAAACTGTGTATTGTTTCATCAATACAGGCTTCAAATAGGTAAATATATAGTACTAGCTGTGCCCTGTGGCGGCGGCTTCGCCGTCGCGGGGTAAGTCAAAAATTGGTCGTACCAGCTCAAAAACCTTTGTGAGCTCATTCACAACAACTTTGCTAAAGATCGTCAGATGATCAAATGCATAGTTCACGATTCTATAAAGAATATACAGACAAACCTTCATTTTTGTAGGTATATATAGAAGATGAAAGGAAGTTTCATTTTTGAACAAACTCTAGCTTCAATACCTTTAATTTAGAACAATCTACGAAATCTTAACAGTAATGGATGCTGACACTAAGCACGATTTAGAACATATTTTTTCCAAAGATTAAGATGATATTTATTGCAAAAGTTAAAAAAAATCTGAAAAATTCCATAAGGGTTTTGACCTGCTTTTGAATTGGACCCATCCTGGGTTTCTCATGGATTTCGAGCTGCTATAGAGGGATTTTTCGTTAGAAAAAGAGTTTAATGAGCATCGAAACTTTGGTAGACATTTGAAATGTTGCCTTATTGTTTTAAATATAAAAAAGGGCGAAATAAATAAAAAAAAGAGAATGAAGAGGTTTCGGAGGCTGCTTTCTCATTTCTCTGACCTCTTTTTCATTTTTAAGTTAAACCTTGAAGTTTTACTGGAGATATTTGGTAGTGCTTGTCTTAATTTGGTCGTTGTATTCTTGGTTTCTACTTTTAATTTACAAGAATTCGAGTTAAGAATTTGAAAAACATTCCCCAAATATTCGTCAAATTGTTTTCAGAATTGATTTTTAGCAAAACTTTGATAATATAATTTTGCATTTATTTTTGTGGTGATTCTAACGATGCTGGAGATGCTGAGCAGAGTTTACGGTCACTGACCTTAACAATGAACTCGGTGAGGTAATATAGCGTATCCTACATCAGAAAAGGCACAATCTAACAAAAAAGTACAAAATAGTCAGCACAATGCTCGCCAGTCCCGAACCAAGAAATACAATTTCACGAATCACTGTTGTTTAATTCGTGGTAAGAAAGAGGTTTTTTCGGAGAAAACGATGATTTCATTTATTATTACAAATGTTTTATATAATATGAGTATTTTGTCAATAATACACAGAAAAAGTACAATACATTTCTTCAAATGTTTTTTTCTGAACTCTCACATGTTGGAAACATTTTTCAATCTTAGCTCACAAAAAAAGATTACAGTGTAAAAGAAAAAATTATTATTCTTAATAGCAATGATATTATGAAGATAAATCATTTGTCAATCACGCAATTTCCTTGTCTAAATGCGAACGGAATTGACAGAAACCAATTAATTTTGCACACTCTGAATCCCTTAAACCGGGATTCTGACCCAAGCAATGCTCAAACCTGCGATTCTGGACCAGGGATATTGGAAACCTCGGATTTGCATGACGCCATCTATGAATTTATTGCGGTCAAATTGTGAACTAGCTAACGTGAGTTACAGTTTCAAGATGCATTTTAATCTGTGCATGAAAATCAATATACAATTTTTTTTGCAGTTTGAAACAATACGCAAACAATGCAAAAATGTATCCACCGGAAGCAAATTGTTTCTGATGGAATTTCCATCATTTACAGTGAAAAAACTTATAACTGCATGAACTGATTTTTTTCAAAGTAACATTTATTTTACCTCCCCATGTACGTTTTATGTAACGTACAATATTGAAAAAACTTATATTGACGCAAAAATAAACTCAGAGTCATTTTATTTTAATTCATACATGAAATATTCAAAATCTAGAAAAGCATAACCTAAAAGTGAGGTTAGATTTGATATTTCAGTTCGGATCGTCTATTACTCATATTCTCTGTATATTCGGAACAGATTATTCACTATAGACATTATTTAAAGTATACTTGAGCTCAAAATGTGTTGAAACTTACTTCATGTGGTGAAATAACAGTTGCTTTGAGAAAAAAACAGTTTTTACAAAGAACGTGTTTCTCCACTCTATACAATAAACATTCAATTTTGACACTTCGTTCTTGATAAATAATAATTTTCAATACTAATTATTGAATTTATGCTTGCCAGAACAACCGCAAACTCAGTTTCATGCAGAAATTAAAGTGCATCTTAAAAATTCGACATCCTTGCTTTAGTTCGCGACACTAACGCAATCTAGATTTCAGATCCTGAAAAATTTAGATCCTGCTTGGACAAAAAATTCCGTTCCAATGGACCAGATTTTTTTTTATCATTGCTGTGACTAGATAGTAGTATATTAATAGTATATTATATCGAAGAAGTCTCTCTCCCCCTTGGCGCATACGATATTTTTTATAACAAATGGATGATTTCAGACATTTCTCGAAATACAGTCATGATTTCAGCCAATATTGGTGTTCGAAAAGAGGTAGCATGATTGCAAAGAAGTTCATTTATTAATTAAGTGGTAATTTTACAGGAAAATATAGTGACTTACCATGAAATACTCAAAATTAAATTTTAAAAATTTCCGGTAATTTATAGTATTTTCACAGGCAATGTATGGTAACTTGAGATATATTACCCCGAATTCAATTGAAAATTTCTATAAATATCCGGAAATTTATTAACATTTTCGGTAATTTATGATAATTTCACAGGAAAATATGATGATTTACCATGAAACATCCAGAATTCAATTTGAAAATTTCCATAGATTTCTGGAAATTTATGAAAATTTACGGTAATTTATAGTAATTTCACAGGTAATTCATGGTAACTTGAGATAAATAACCCGAAATTCAATTTAAAAATTTCCATGAATTTACATAAATATCCGGAAATTTTCGCTTATGGACGGTTATTTTTGGAGTCATGCATGTCAACTTTCCATAAATTACCGTAAAATTATATTATTTGCAACCAAACTTTCCTCAAAGTTTTTACGGTGAGTGGGATGATTATCATAAAATGGAAGCTTATAGATGTATAATTTTTATTATTCACCTTTGAGGTCTCTTTTCACTCCCTAGGGATTAAAAAGTATAGATTTAGCCCCGCTTCATAGGCGACAAAAAGGCCTGAAATCATGCCCGTGTCATAAAAAAGTCTTTTTTGCTTAAAAATCAACTATTTAATCTCTCGTAGATCATTTTTCTTTTCTAGTTGATAATTCAAATACTTGAAGGAAACTCCAACTATTTTAGTGTAAAATACTAATATACTGTTGATACCTAATTTTCTGTAGAGAAATCAAATTTTTGTGTCCAAAATGCAACTTTTTTCTTACGAAACTTTTTGTGTGGCTTGCAAATTTTACAATTTGGTTGTAATTTTTTTTTTTTTACTTAGAACCCGTTTCTCCCAAAATTCACAATCTCGGTACATGAATTCATCTAGTTCCTCAAAAATGATATCTTTGATGATTGGAAAAGCAACTCTTTGATCAAAAAAAATTTGCATTCGATTAGGGTTTCAACTATTTTGTTAAAATTCATTTACTGTGATGAAAGTTGAACTCTTTCCTTGAAACCTAATTTTTCCGGCCTAAAATTTATCAATTTTGGTGGAAAAAGTTACTTTTTTGTTTAGAGGATTTTTTGTTGAGGAAATGAAATTTTCCGACTAGGAATTTCAACTATTCAATCTTTGGTTACAAATAAGGTGTTTTTCAGTAGAAGATTCATATATTTTCTGTTGAAAATTCTTTTTTGTTACAGAATTATTTTTTTTTTAGAAAAATAATATTTTTCTTGAAAATTTGACTGCTATGTTGGGAGGTAAAACTTTGTTTCAGTTAAAAATTGAGCACTTCGTTCAGAATTTAACAACTAGGTGAAAAGTTGAACTATTTTGTTGCAAAAAAATATTTCTTTGAAAATATTCATCTATATGGTTGAAGATTGAACTTTATTATTCAAAATTTGTGTTTTCGGCTTTGAAATCTAACTTTCTTAATGTTTGCAACTCCTGGAGATTGACAAGAAAACAATCAATAAAAAATCTGCCCGCTGCGCGGGCACATTCTCGTGGCGCGCTGCGCGCGCGGCTCGTTTCGCTCGCAAGTTTGAGCGCGCCTAGGGCGCGCGTTATTCGGATCGCGCGCTTCGCGCTCGGTTTTCTTACACCTTGCGCTTCGCGCATGGCTTCATACGTATTTAATTCAGTTTACAGTGTAATGCATCCACAGAATTACAAATATTGCAAAACTGCTGAAAACTTCCACTTCTATGAAGATTTTTTATTTTTTATTTCATTTTTGATATTCTTATATTAAGTTTACTTAAGGCTCTACTGGCCTTAAGGAACAGATTCTCATTACAATACTCGCCTTTTATATTTACATCTCGCATAGTTTGGCTAGCAAATCGAATTTTTCATTATTTAAGAAGCGTTGTCACGATCAAAAGAAAAAAAATATACGCCGTATTAAGAAAAATTCCATGTAAAACTTGTGAAA
>WSXT02150836.1:0-10278 GCA_011762715.2 Neuroterus valhalla
GATTTCATCAAATCCGCGAAAGTCAATTTTCACATAAAACCAATACCTTTTCATTCAGAATGAGAATGTAAAAAAGTGAAGGTTTGTATTAGTCAATCCCAAATAAATTTTTGTTTAAAAAGTTGACTCAACCTCTCTTAGTCCAGTACATTTAGTCGGATTCCTATATGTATTATTGCAATTAATAAGAAAAATCTTTTTTCCACCTTTGGGGTATCATGAAGAAAGATTAAATCCAAGTTTCCGACCATCTTCCCTTTGCAGGTTGTCCACCATCTAAAATTAAAGGGTGATTTCTTGTATCGCATATAACAGTCGTATTTTGAATTTAATAAAAAAAAATAGTTGATACCATTTTTTATGAGAAAAATGTGTTCTACAAATCAGAAATTTTGATGTTCTCTCGTGTTTTGCATATTTGTCGAATAAAAATTGATTATATGAATAAAAAGAGGGTTGAACTTTTCGAAAAATCGAAAACTTTTCGACTGCATCATGTCGATTCCTAGATTCTTGTCGCATGGTAATTTTTGAAAGTATCTCCATTGACATCGATCAGACACGTATTTTTTTCTTTTTGTTCGAACTTCAGTTTTGTTGTCGTAGAGAATTTTTAAAATATCGACAAAAAAGTTGATTTTCCTTTATTGCAAAATGTTATTATTCTTTATAATTTAATCACTCGGCTGAGTTATGTCCAATTGTTTGAATTTTTGTCCTACTTTGTAGGTGAAGTTTTAACCTTACAATATCGAATTTTCACTTCTTTCTTTGAAAAAAAGAATCACTCGCAATAGTGAGTACTCAAGAGAAATGGAAAAATTTTGCACCTGAAAATTTGCAGGTTGCATTAGTATTTTGTCCTTCAATTTTTTTTGATAACAATATAGGTGCACACACATTATTTTGTAATAATCTTCATTTACCAAAAATAATTTTTGTAAACTATGATTTCCTAAAATTCACGTGAAATTCTGTCAGTCATTTTTATGCTTTATTTTTTGGAAATCCTATAATTTCACTAAAATTGGTTAACTTACAAAAGTATTGGTTTCAGTTAATCAGTGATGCCTTACTATCGGCGACATAAAATTTTTTACCCTCCCCGCCAAAAATATACTTACGGATTCCATACAGAAATCGTACGGTTTCCGTACGGGTCCCGGTACGGTACCCGTACGTTTTCCGTACGGAAACGTACATTTCCCGTATAATATTCGTACGGCTGTCGTACAGATTTTTTCCAAAAAAAACCCGTACGATTTCCATACAGTGACCGTCCGAATTCTGCAAAATTTTTGTGCGTAATACATACGCATTTTGTATATTATCCGTAAAAATTATGCACGGTTAACCTGAAATTCTTAAAAAATTCGTATCTATTTTTAAAATTTCTTTTATCACAGCAATAAAAAGGATGGTATGAGAAGTAATTAAAAATCAATATATGAGAATCAGTAATGCTAGTTGCTATATACATAGTAATTATTATTCACATTTTATAACAGCAGATCGTAGGATATTATACAAAATGCGTATGTATTACGTACAAAAATTATGCAGAATTCGAACGATCACTGTATGGGAATCGTACGGTTTTTTTTTGTTGAAAAAATTTGTACGACAACCGTACGAATATTGTACGGGAAATGTACGTTTCCGTATGGATTTTGTAAGTATATTTTTGGCGGGGCTAATACATTTTTTAAAATACTTCGATTATTAGGAAAAAAATATCAATACTTTCTCAACTCGACACTTGTCATATTGCGTGAGTTTAGGAAAATTATTTTTTTTAACGTAGTAATGTACGGACGAATTTCAAAAGTTATGTATCTAGTTTTACTTTATTCATCTAAATTTTTTTCCAAAAAATTATGTGGTGCTGAACTTTGAGTTATATTGTTCAACAGTTTGACGCAGCTTTAGATATGGTGTTGGTGATACTCAAGACGCAGAAACATTGTTTGTAAAATTCAGGACATAATAACACATTTTCAAGGATTTGAAAATAATATATTAGCAATTAAACACAAAATTTTCCTCGAATAAGCTTTAATAATAACTCACGCGATTTGGAAACTTTTGAGTCGGAAAGTTTTGGATTTTTTTTCACTGCGAGGGAAAAAATTTGGAAATTTATTAAGCTCTGTAAAATTTTTTTTTTCCTACAGTGAATATATTTATTCATGAAATGAAACAAAGATTTCTATGACCTAAATATTCTTGTGGTAAAATGAAACTCGTAGAATTTCCAGAAAATAAAGCATGAAAAAAACTGCTAAAATTGAATTTTGACTTCGAAAAATTAGAGTTTCCAAACAACGAATTTTTACTCAATGAAATCAGTATATTATATTCTTTATTTAACCAGCTTGTTATTATAATTTTAGAAGTGAGTCAAATTACCAGCCTCCAGTATAAATCTATACTACCCAAAATTCGATAGTTGGAAACTACGATTTTTGAAATCAAAGCGCAATTTGTGAAGTTTTTTTAATTATTTCTTTTCTTAAGATTTATAATTTTACCAAAAATGGTTGTATCATCAAAGTTTTGGTACAGTATATCAGCAAGGATAACCTTTGAAGCAAAAAATTTATACTTCAATAAATTCATAAATTTTATCACATTATTCCGAAAAAAATCAAATGTTTCTCGACTCAAAGTTTCCATTTCAGGTGAGTTTTTTTATTTATTTATTTTCTTCCAAATTTATGTCCATTGCCTATGTAATATTTTTATGGTTTTTGATGTTCGATTATATTTTGAACTATACAAACAATATTTTAATACTATAAGCAGCATGTTTTCCGATGCTACGGTAAGTAAACAATTACTCTTGCAAAGAAAGATTTCAAATAAAAATTGTAGAACATCATGTGAATCACAACTTTTGTCTCAAAAGTTATGCGATAGCACCGAAATCAAAAAAGATATCCGACTGTTATTCTCGATACAAGAAATTACCCCTTAATTCAAGATGGTGGACAACTTGCGAAGGGTTGATGGTCAAAAACTTGGATTTAGGCTTCCTATATGGTACCCCAAAGATGGTAGAAAAAATTTTTCTTACCCAATGAATCGCAATAATAAAATCTGAAAATACTGGACTATCTGTAGCTCAGTTGGTAGAGCAGTCTTCTGGCAAACGAAAGGTCTGAGGTTCGAATCCCAGCGGAGTTGAAAGGTCTTTTTCTCACAGAGGAGTGTACAAGAAATACAAAAAAAAACTCATAATATGTTGAGAAAGCATGATATTTCGTCATCTCCAATGAAATTCTACAAAATGATTCGAATGTTCAGAAAATTCCATCATATTTCAAGAAATCTCACTATCTTCTACAAACTATAGTTGCCAGCCATTTCAAAATGAGATACAAGTTGGGTTATAGGTTTAATAAATGTACCTACTTGAGGCGAATTTCCTCACCTCGAAACTGAACCAATGGGCGTCTATCAGAGTGTTTATGCGCCAGAGGGATGAGTATTTGCATAAATACAATAATGGTGCCCCATTGATTTAATTTATCCGGGAACTGCGTAGAGGCAAGTTGGGATGTGCATAAATTTACGTTATGAGGGAAAGTTATCAGAATTTGCATCCACTCATCAGAGAAGCGGATCAGATCCATTGTTGATAAACAATACACAATCGTCACTGGACAATCAGTTACATCAAGAAGCTTGTCAAGGTATAAATCAAATGAGTTGATTCAGAAGCTTGTAATAGCCGAAGTACGAAGCCTCAAGTTTGATGAGAATCGATTCTAATCAATGAACTTCAAAGGTGTCTGTCACTGAAGATCTTTCAGATAACTCTATCTGATTATGAAAATTTGAGATCAAACTACAGAAGACTTCCGCTTAGCTGAAATCTCGTTTAGCTGAACTCCCATTTACTTGAACACTTCCACGCTCGTTTATCTGAACCCTAGCGGCCCCCTCTACCCCCACTACTCTCGAGTAGGCATGGCAACTAACGGTAGTAACCAATTGGAAGTCACCTCCAGAAACACCCATGCGGAGGGGGGCAGTGGTGTGAATTTCTACCAAGTTGAGCTAAATGAATCTTTACGTCACGTAGCGATTCAGCTAAACGGACGTCTTCTGTATAATAATTGCAGATGTCATACAGCCTCAGATGTCCCTTACCTTCATTCTTATTGTTCCCAATTAAGATCTCCGTCTCTTCAAAGTCCGTCTCCTTCAAGAGTTCTAAAGGATCCTTAGGCAGGAAGACCCCATCAATCGTAGGCGCTGAAGGGAACCCAAGAAGTCCCCAATAGCTGTTCCACTGCTGGACTGACAAAGTCTTCGCATCCACATATCTCATACACGCCATAACATGTGCAGGATTCTCTATTAGCAAACTTGAGTTGCAACCACAGTCCTCGACAAGAACTCTTGCTACCTCATCAGCTTTTTCTGCTGTCATGTAACTCCAAGGAGCATTCAAGGTCCCACTCTGGAGAATACCCCTTCTCACTAATCCCCGCGTAGCAGGTGATATCAGATGAAGGGAAACTGATCCACCACCAGCTGATTCACCAAAGATAGTGATAAGATCAGGATTCCCGCCAAAAGCTGCAGCGTTGTCCTTTAGCCACTGGAGCGCCATCACCTGGTCCCACAATCCCATATTTCCTGGAGCTTCCTGGCTGTTTGGGAAATGCTGGTTCAGATACAGAAACCCGAAAGCTCCCACACGATACTGCATTGATACGACAATAGAGTTTGTACTCGCAGCCATTATGTCTGCTTCATAAACATCGAGGGTCGCTGTTCCACTCATGTATCCTCCCCCATAGATCCAAACAAGAATTGGTGCTCCATGTTTTTCTGTTCCAACTGGTGGTTCTAGACCCTGATGCCTAAGTCGAACTCTATGTGGAACCCAGATATTCAGATAAAGACAATCTTCAGAGATATTGGTATTCGGGTTCCACATAGCCTCACCCTCAAATCCTGGGAAGTATTCATACTTCTCCTGGTAGCAGCAGTTAGGCAAAGTCGTGGCATCAAGAATTCCATGCCAGGGATCAACTGGTTGTGGTTTTCGGAATCTGAGGGGTCCTATCGGGGGTTTCGCGAAGGGAACACCATAGAAGACATGCACCTCGTGTCCGTCTAAGACAGTACGGGAAAATCCCCTCATGAGTCCGGTTGTGGTCTCCACAACCATAGGGTCTGAGTGGGTTTCCCATGATTGGGAATTAGCAAAGGCTGGATGAATCCCTGGACTCAAAAGTAGAAGAAGAGGTAAAAGGATTGAAGCCATGTTGGAAAAAATGGGCCTGCTACTAATCAGAAAGGCCATTCGTAGTTTGAATATCTGGCACGCGCGGATCAACAAGTTAGCGATAGTAAACTCCGCAGTAGAGTACACCCTGATGAAAAAAAGCGTGAAGCAGAAGAATTTTAGTTTCTTTTTATCTAAATTTGCACACTTTTTCAAACACTTCTTACCTCACGGGGTTCCCGGGTACTTGACACCAAACACACAGACACTGATCGAACACTGAAAAATCCTTATTGAAGATTGAATTTGTCAGTTTCTAATATTTATCATCCCGACTTCTTCTGTCACATATTACTTTTATACCTTTGCTTCCTTATTAAAGATCGGATCTAGTATCCGTTCTACTATCATAATTTGATCATCCCTTTTATCATTATTTCTTCACTTATATTTCTCTTTCTTCTACTTTTTCATTTCGATTTTAATATTCCTTTTTTTCTATGGAATTTAAAATCGTTGATATTTAGACACAATAATCTTGTAAACTGGCTCGTGAAAGGACACACTGGAGGTCAAAGAATAGGATTTGACACGCGGCGGCCGGCGTGCCGCGATGCACGGGGTCGACTGATCATCGGAGGTGGTGCGAGGTACCGGAAGCAGCAGCGGTGGCGGCGGTCGAGTTCCTGGTGGTGGTAATAGCGACGCAAAGGTGGCAGTATTCAGTATACCTACTGTCGCGCACGCCTTGTCGTTCGTATCCTACTCTTACAGTGATCCTTCCACGAGATCTACCCCTTTGACTGTCACTTGTATCATGCTCGAGTGCTCAAGCCGCGTGTCACTATCTTCTTATATTTTATTTTATTTTATTTCATTTTATTTTATTTTATTTCATTTTATTTCATTTTATTTCATTTTATTTCATTTTATTTCATTTTATTTCATTTTATTTCATTTTATTTCATTTTATTTTATTTTATTTCATTTTATTCTATTTCATATGATTCATTGAATTTTATTCAGTTTTATTTTATTCCATCCCATTCTTTTCATTTGGTTTCATTCATTTTATTGCATTTGATTTTATTTCATTTCATTTATTCCTTTCTATTTTATTTCATTCCATTCATTTCAATTAAATTACTTTTGTTTCATTTTATTCATTTTGTTTTATTTCATCCCATTCTTTCCATTTCATTCCTTTTATTGCATTTTATTTCATTTTATATCATTTGATTCATTTTATTTCATTTCATTTATTCCTTTTCATATTATTTCATCCCATTCATTCATTTGAATCTATTTTATTTCATTCGATTCGATTCAATTCATTCCATTTTATTTTGGTTCATTTTATTTCATTTCATTTTATTGCATTTGATTCATTTTATTTCATTCTATTTCATCTTATCGCATTCTTTTCATTTTATTTAATTCCATTTTATTTTATTTCATTTTATTATATTTCATCCCATGATTTTAATTATATTTCACTTCATTTTATTTTATTTTATTTCATTTTATTTACTCCTTTTTTTTATTCCATCCCATTCATTTCATTATAATTCATTTTATTCCATTTTATTCAATTTCATTTCATTCATTTTATTGCCTTTTATTTCATTTTATTTAATATAATTTCATTCCATTTAATTTAATTTTATTCCATGTTATTTTATTTCATCTCATTCTTTTCATTTCATTTCATTCATTTTATTTCATTTCATTCCATTCCATTTTATTTTATTTTATCCCATTCTTTTTATTTAATTTTTTTCCATTTTATTTTATTGCATCCCATTCTTTTCATTTCATTTCATATATTTCATTCCGTTTCATATTATTTCATCCCATTCATTTCAGTTCATTGTATTTTATTTCATTCCATTTTATTTTATTTCATTTTATTTCATTTGTTTCATTTTATTTCATTTAATTCATTCCATTTAATTTAATTTATTTTTATTTTATATCATCCTATTCTTTCCATTTTATTTCATTCATTTTATTTCATTTCATTCCATTTTATTTTATTTCATCCTATTCTTTTTACTTAATTTCATTCTTTTTTTTTCATTTTATTTCATTTAATGTAATTTAAATTTATTCCATTTTATTCAATTTTATTCCATTTTATTTTATTGCGACCCATTCTTTTCATTATATTTCATTTATTTTATTTCATTTCATTTCATTTCATTTTATTTTATTTCATTTAATTTATTCCTTTTTATTTCATTTTATTTTATTCTAATTTATTTTATTTCATTCCATTCTTTTCATTTCATTTTATCCATTCTATTTAATTTCATTCCATTTTATTCTATTTCATCCCATTATTTTCATTTCATTTCATCCATTTTATTGCATATTCAATTTTTTCAAATTTTATTTCATTTTTTTTCTTTATTCCATTCCATTTATTTCATTGCATTTTATTAATTTCATTTCATTTAATTTGATTTCATTTGATTCTATTCCATTTCAAAACATTAGCTCTTGAAGCTAGATTTCACAGGAGAAGCGAGTAAAGCGTCGCACAGTAGGGTTAAAGGGAAAGACGTGTCTCGCAATAACTTTTGGGGCGCAATTCGTTACCAATTCCGGATTTTTTTCAATGCAGCATTTAATTTCGAAGAGAATCATGAGTGCCTTTTTTTCAAATTTTCATTTGTTCCGACTGTTATATTGATTGGAAAAGATGAAAGAACGTCGATTTCGAAGGTTTTATTCATAATCTTCTTCAAGAAATTTTTCACCTGCTCAACTCAACTTCAATTTGATGCACCATTGTACAGGAATGAAGAGAGAATTGATTTATTGAGTTTATTTTTTGAAACAAACTATGTTGGCAAAAAGCCAAAATCATGAATTATTCGCTTGCAAAGTATATGTGTGCGTTAAAATTGCTTGCTTTCACCGTAAAAAGAACACTCGATCATGGAAAATCCGCCTCTCATAATTTGTTTATGTCATTCCAAATAAATTATGTAGATTATTTCCCATCATCAGCATTAATGTGCAAAAAAAGAATAGTTTCGTCTTCTTATTCTTTCCGAAATATATTGTCACTAATTTTCTTTATTTGTCAATCGAAACTCGTTTCAACTTTTTTTCTAGAAATTATATAAACAAATGCCTTTTTTCGGCATTTGTGAATAAAGAAGAATCTTTTTTAGTTTTTTGTATGTGATTTCTTTGAACAAATAACTAAAAAAATGCCTATTATCGGCATTTATGGGGTGAAAAGAATAGTTATTATCATTTCTGAGCAAAAAAAAAAAAAGGTTTTTCCTTCCTATGCAGTACGAAATATCTCTTTAGTAATATCGATTTAAGAAAATTTGTCAACCGTTTTCATTTATCATTTTTGAAAATTAACTATGCGATTCAAATGCTTATTATCCGCATCTACTAAAACAATGTAGTTTTTTGCTAATTGTCTTAAAACACTATCGGCTGTGTCATTCAGTGATACAAATTCATCATTCAATATTTTTTATATATCTTCGAACAAGCAAGTGACTCTTGAGAAAAAGATTAGGGGAAAAAAATATTTTTTCAGGAAATATCCATATTAATATTTTATTCTCATAGATACATATACATTTTTTAAATAACCAAACAAATTTTTGAAAACAAAGAAAATCGATCCTTCTTGGTTACAAAATGCTGATAGCAAACATGTACTCATAGAATTTGCGAGAAAAAATATATGAAAAATATCAAATGATAAATTTTCATCAATAAATAACATGACCAATCATATTTAAAGACATCTAGCAGAATAACAAAATTTTTCGCTGGTAAATGCCGATAATGAGCACTTGTTTTGTGTGATTTATTTTTAAATTAATTTGTTTAACAAAATATAAACAAATATCAGGTGCGAAATAAACATGCTCAAGTGTCACTTTCTCGGCGAAGTCTAGCAATTTGAACGTTCAATAACACACTTCGCATGCAACAATCAACAATATTTCAAATCATGCATCCCTGTGCATCAAATTCAAGCGATTTCGAGCAGTGGACAATTTTTTCAAGAAGATGAAGAATAGGAACGTGAAAATCGATTTTTCCGGCATTTACATAAACATTTAAATAAACAAAGATTCAAAAATCCTCGCTCGAAATTCTCCCCAAAATTGAACGCAGGATTCTAGTAAAAGAAAAATTAAAAATCAGTACGATGGTTATTTAACGAAGTTGATTATCTCCAGGTTTCCAAGGTTGATGAATCCAAATCTGAATTCACAATTCCAGAAGAAAAAAAATCTGCCCGGCCTGCGCTCGGCCTTTGCAGCTCCCTACAGTTTTATATAGAGCTTGTTAACTCAGAAGCGAAATGTCTACTACTTTCATTTTATGAGTGTGAATTCTCTTTTGTTGAAGCTTCTCCGGCTTTAACGAATACATTCTCATCGTGTGTCTCGTGCTGCGCACTCGATCAAAGTTCGTCCGAAGCAGTAGAGAAGTTTTGTTGCCTACTTTTCATCACATGTTGTGTAGTTTTTCTAGAAACCCAATTTTTTATTTTATTTTTCACGATTGAAACAAAAACCACGCGTCCAATGGGAAAAATTATAACATATTTACAGATATTCTTTCGGGGTGAATAACTGTTCTCTATTTATCTTCAGTTTTAGCCTCAGTCAATTTTTCTAAAATTTTATTACTTCATTTTTATAGTTGTTTTTCCTGATTGAAATGAATTCATTTTATGGTTTTTTGTAAATGAAGCAAAAACTACTTGTCCTACCAAAAAGTTAACTTTACCAACACATACACATATTTATATTCCCGTAGCCTGCATAGTTTGACTAGAAAATGGATTTTTCTATTTTTCATTGTTTTTTGTGCGACCAAAATTTGAATTTCCTTTTTTTCAATAAACTCGAAAAGTTGTAAAGATCATCCGGGAGGACTCTCAAAATGAAACATTTTTTTCCTAAACTCTTTCCATATCTTGCGTGGTTTGGCTAAAAATTCTCATTTTCGTTTATTTTTTCGAATTTTGAAAATTCCACAACTCT
>WSXT02150847.1:0-10277 GCA_011762715.2 Neuroterus valhalla
GACACATTCGTAAAAACCGGTTTTTCGGGTTCAGGGGGTCTCAAAACGTGGACATTTGACAAAAACGGGGGGGGTCACATTTTACACAAATCTAATACCTTCTCTGATGAGAATGTAAAAACTGAGGGCGTGCCCAGTTGACAGAATATAAATCGGATCATATGGTACGTGAGCTTTGGGCCTACCCCGCCTGGTTTCGGGTTTGGTTCCCGACTCGCACTCGAGCTCCCGCGGGCCACGAAGAGTCGTGAGTCCAGTACCTCTAGAGTTCTCTAGGTTCTCTAAGTACTAAATAGCCGTTGCTCTTGATGGTTCGGAACCAACCTGAAGCTGTAGGTCTCCCTCACCACTGAGTTTGTGGCTGAGTGTTCTGATTAGTAGAAGAAATGTTATGTAAAGACTCTCAAGCCCGTAAGAGGGATGGAGTGTGAACATAATATTCCAATCAGATCGTATGCTACTTTTGTAGCTAATTCAGTTTTGAGATTTTCAGGATTCACATATTTCCTGAATGATCCTGGATATATCTTTTCGAATCCTAATCAATATTTGTGCATTTTCCATGTTTTTATTCTTTTCGTCTCTTAGTTGTGCCAGAAAATTATTTTTATTGTAAAACCTTATCGACACGTCCTAATGGTATGAAGCCAACGCACGCGACACGACTTGACGGTACTTAACCAAAAATATGAACAATAAAAAGCTAGCTGAGAAGTTAGCGCTAGAAAGTCTTGCTCACGGAATCGAGCTAGATGAAGCTAGAAGTTAGCCAAAACTGAAAGATGCTCGCTCGCTCCATCAAATCATGAAAGTGCTATCTCGGGCGAGCAAAGCATGAAGGTGCCAGCCACTTCTCGCGTTTAGGTTATAAGATTCTTATGCATGCGCGCGGTCAGGAAAGTTCTTTGGTTTTAAAAATGGATCAAGGGTCATACTAATATTGAAAAAAGTATCTAAATACTTGTCTGCTTTTAATTAACTCTCGGGCGGGCGCTGCCGCGGCAATTTGGCCGTCATTTTGATAAAAACCATCTTGCATGGTCAAAAGCAATCACAGCGCAATGGGGTCTACAGTTATTCTTTATTTACTATACAAGACAGCAGATTGGGACGCAAAGCTAATTCAGGGTCGCACCCACCGCTCGTAGATTAATTTCAAAGTTGACTAGGTCGAAGCAACTGCTCAAGCGCGGCCAAATTGCCGCACGGTGCGGAGGTAGCTATTTTTGCTGCGTATTCAATCTGAATACTTCATTCATTTTTTTATCAACATAATAAAATATAAATTTTCAATCATCAAAATACTATTGAACCTTTTATACGATTTTTGATTTCGAGAAGCTCGCCGATCTACAAAGCTCGAACGAACACGTCGTGAAGAAAGGAAAATTCTTGAAAAATATCCCTCTTGGATCTCATCAGTTAAAAGAAATTTCGATTTTCAAAAATCATACACACGAACTGAGATATAAATTTGATTTTCAAGAGGTCTATAAAGTGCACGTAACATGAAGGGAAAAAAGCACGTGAATGAACGGAAAACAAGAAAATAACGAATTATCAGTTTTGATAATGTGTAATATAATGTATTTTTACTGTTACTTTCAAATAAGAGTTTAAAATGTTCATTTTCAATCACCTTAGAAGACAGAATTATACGTTTTTCTAGAAGAAATTTCATTTCCTAAAGAAATCCTTTTTCCATAGGCGGATTTCGGTACATTTTTTCATGCTTTTTCAGTTACAGGGCATACTCCGACAGAGTGGTACCGTTGCTTCGCAATCCACAAAAAAAACCATTCCAAACTCAAAAAAGATCATCGGCTCGTGGCTGTTAACTTGCAGTGGAATGGTATTTGTAGCTGTTGTATTAGGTACGCTTTGTTATTCATTATTCCTTAACTGGATTTTAGATGTTCTCCAAATTATTGTGGACGTTACATATGGAAAGTAATCACCTTTCCGACCAAAAACTCTGTTATACTTCGTTATACTGAATGAGTGGACAACTATAGCAGAATTATTTTTTTTATAGTATTTCTTCTGAGAATTTTGTAAGAATAATTATCATGTACTATTATGCCAAATCTGTTTTAGTGTAAGCGTAACTTCAAGAAAAGTGTTCGTTTCACTATTAACCTTCTCTTTTTCAGGAGGTGTTACAAGACTTACTGAATCTGGATTATCTATGGTTACATGGAAATTTCTCGGCGAAAAAATGCCTACAACAGAAAATGGTTGGGCAGAGGAATTCGAGCGATACAAGATGTTTCCAGAATATAAAATGTATAGTAACTCACGACTTTTTTTAACCAATTAACTCATGAAGCAAATCATCCCGAGTAAAAATACTTCGACTTGACTAAGTCTTGAGTCAATACATAGGCAAGAAATGCTCAAGAAAAATTCCAATGTACTGGCCCTTGCCGCTGGTGAGACCCAGAATTTCGTATTGGAGTCCAATTATGACCCGAGGCTCCGTACACTTCTGAAGGTCTGTTTACCTGTAATAATCATGTTTCTTGGATAATTTTTTCTTGTTAAGACTAACAGGTTCACGATTTCCAAGTTTTAAATCATTTATTGCAAAATTAAAAGTTTGTTTGGATGCAAACTTCGAATCTCTGACAGATAAAGGTGTTTTGCTCGATCTTCTCCACCTGTCTCCTGTAAGTGGTCAGATACGCTCCCGGAGAGTTTGCACTTGAGAGTGTACAAAACTAAACTTGCCAATAAAATTCATACAAAAAAACTCTCCTTAGTTTGACCCCGGCAAGGTTCGATTTAAATCCCTGTTACCTAAAAGCCTGCACCATTTAATTGGTAATATTTACATATATATTTCTCTTGATTCTTTAAGAGAAATTCTGTTTATCTTCTAAACTTGGAAAACACTCCTTGTTCAAGACCAGTTTACATCGACTTATCTTTTGCTTCCTATCGAGAAGCTCAATCATATACGTAATACTTTCATTTTTGAATCCGGGGTCTCGGCCTTGGCCGCTAGCGATACACAACCTTTTCAAGACGAATTCGAAACGAGCCGAGTTTGAAACGAGTGCAAATATTTTTACTCGGGATAAGTCAATATCCTTTAAATTGAAATACAATAATTTTTCATCTCATTTATACTTAGTTGACTTTGAGGGGTTAACCGATCAACTTTTCAGGACCATATTCCGTCATTTTACGGGATGGAAGTATTCAAAAATTTCGAAGGCTGTCGAACAGACGGATGATAAGTCTATGGGAAGTTGAATCAAAAGCTGTTCGGTAATCCATTCAGGCATTTGACGGATTGGGTTCGTTAAATGCAGCGTCTTCGCAAACACTTCTCTCAATCAACAGGTTCTCCCGACAGCCTTCTGCTACTCATTTTGATCAACGTTGTCATACCTCTCTTTGGTGGGAATGCCTTGCGTCTTCAAAGTAGTCATTGCGGAATAGGAAACTCGCCTCGTCGGCAGTGATTGGTGGAGATTCCTCCTCAGACGTTATGAGGTTGTCGCACAACCCCCTGAATGTATAATGTTGTTAGTGCCTTCATTAAATGAGGGTTGAAATTCGTTGATATCCCTCCAAAATTTCTCGACTTCCTTGGATTTGGTTGGGTTTTAGACTGAACCAGGGAGACTGCACCTGTATTTTTCCAACTTTGGGCTTCTTGATGGTCAGCAGCTATAGCATTTTCGAAGTGTAATTATGGATCCTCATATCGTGAGCAAACTTTCCCGGATTTCATGTTGTCCATCACTTACTGCATACGAGACGCGACCTGTCCAGCCGAACAATCTTCTTATTTAGTTGATGCAAGCGCCTCTTGGTATTTTAATCTATCGTTGTCTTTGACCTTCGGCCTTATTTCCGCAGTTGGTCTTGATTTTGCTTCCTGATCTTCATGTGTAGCTTGATCTCGTAGTGCTTGAGAAAACGTTTCGCGTATAACTCCTATTTGTGAAAGGTTGACGGCACGGTTTCGTAACACTTTGTGTGGAAGGTGCGAAATTAAGCAGGTAATCATCGGGTCGATCCGTCCATAAAGATAATCGAATTTCTTGTTTTTTCTTCATTGTGTTTTCATCTTATCCAGCAGTCTAAACTCTAGAACGTCGACCATGCTTGTCGAACCATTGCCGGGTGCTCTATGCATTCAATCATTTCGAATCGCATATACACGACCTAGGAGGACAATGATGCGTGGGCAGATCTTGTAAATTTTGGAAACTTGAATCCAATAGTCATTTGGTATCGAAAGAAACGTTTGCTTGTAGTCATTGTTAGCCTTGTGCAAGTTCCGTTGATCTTTTCTAGCTTGCGTCAGGGCTGCAGCGTCAATAGTCACTAGATGACAGCTGTGAGGCACTTATAAATCGTTGGGAGACAGGCTATGGGTTGAGATTCAGATGGATTTCGAGCTCATGATTTTTTTGGCAAGATATGCGTGGTTCCTTTGAGCATAAAGTTTGGCATTAGATCTGGTTGTTCGATGATATTCTGGAAACACCTCGCTAATGCGGTGAGCACAATTGTAAGGTACTCGTACGAGAAATTACGTCTGCGCCCGTGATGCTAGTAGGCTCCATTACAGGGTTTTGCTAGTCCTTTCCTTCTCTAGTTAAAACCACGCAGCGTCTAAATTGTTAATGTTCATCTTTTCCCAAGCGCAATCTGTCAGCAAATATTGATCGTTTTTAATCTGCTTGATTTTGTTCCTTTATTCTTATGGCTAGATGCGGGTACTCGAGTAAGAAGAGACGATGGTGTTCTCTACTCCCACCCTGACCAGTACTTTTTGCCTGGAATAGAGGTACATGACATGCCTGCTCATGTGGTATTTCCATTAAAATCGCCTTCTTGGTCATTGGATCTCCATTTCAGCCTCTAGTTGAATCGGGCTGTCTGCTCCTGGAAGATGTGGTGGTACTGGAGCATCGAGAGATTGAGCAGAATCATCACCAACGTGATGGTGTTGTATTGCTGTATCAGTCTCAGCTTGATCTTGTACAGCTTCATCCAACTGATGCAGTTTTTTTGGCAGGCACAATATGAAGTTATTGGTGTGATACAAAATTCGTCACGTAACAATGCTCTCATTACACAGAAGCAGCGTGCTGGGACCATTGCAGCCCCTGACGCTTGGGTAGTCCTGTTGCGTTCTCATGTAGGCCTAAGCGTGACACCAGAGCCCTCTTCACAAGGCGAGGACCGCAGTCACGCTGTTGGCCGGTACGTCTGACTCACTGATGCAGTTACTACTTCCTGAGTGCCAGACGCTGCCTTGCTTCAGCGTGGTAGTAACACAGTATATGGATGGCTGTCTCATCATTCTTACCACATAGGCGACAGGGGGAACTTCTGCGAGCCCTATATTATGCCTGTGATAGCCGAGGTTCCCGTGCCCTATTAACATTTTTATTAGGACCTTGACCTCGTTTCTGCTGAGCTTGCTTATTTCTTCCGCTGACTTAGCATTCAGATTTCAGCCCATGAGTTTCTTGGCCTGTCTGCAGCCAGTGACCATTCTCCACTCCTTTTTATGTTCCCACATATATCCATACACATGCAGGCTGAGGTCCGTTTGACCCTGTGAGGTCCGTTTGTCCTGTGAAGGTACAGCGCAATCATTTTCACTTACCCTATAGTATACACTTCTAGCACCCTCCGCAAAAATATCACGGACTTTAGGTTCGTTCGATCAGAAAAGACTTCTAAAAATTGAAATGGACACTTCCAAGAGATTTCAGGTATAGAAAAGTTATGGCGCAGGTAGTGTAAAACAAACAGTGCGGAAGCGGCTCGTGGCGATGCCGCCGTTTGAATGCCATCTGAGCGACAGGGCACAAAATTTAAAGAGAAGGCCTTTCAATCAAATTAGGTGATTGTTATGATTCATATCCTCATGTACAGGGACTTTTCATAGGTATTCGAAGATTTCAAGGAAATGAAAATAAGTTTGATAAATCCCAACATTTTCGAAAGGATCTCACAGGAATTAAATGATTTTGAAGAAGTTCCATTAGATAACAAAGATTTGAACATAATGTGAAGGGATTTAAAAGCTTTTGAATGTTTCAAGGGATTCGGGAGTATTTCAACGGATGTAATGAATTTCCGAAGGATGTGAAGAGATTCCAAGAAATTCACCAAAAATAGAGCCAAATTTGATGAGATTTTAGGGGATTTGGAAATGCTAGAAATCACAAGGTTTTTCGACAGAATGTAATGGATTTAGAAAGATTCAATATGATTTTATGAGATTTTATTTGAACCTAACACCATTTTTCGGAAGGCGTTAACCTTCCAGGTAAATCGTGACTAATAAAAATCCAATTGTCCTGCAGAGAAATATTTTGAAAGGACCCCGCACCAAATGTACGGTAAATAGCTTTTTGTGAAAAAATGCTGAATATCATTCTTTTTTTGTATTTTCGAAACTGCAAAGCAATAGTTGAAAAAAAGTTAGAAAAATGGAAATCATCATTTCTTAGTAACTAAAGTCACTCAAGATTTTTCATTCAACTTCTAGGGTATGAAGTCACTTTCAAATAAGTAGAGGAAGTGTGGATAGCAAGGATATTATATCTCTGCTTTTACTTCAAGGGATGTTTATCATCCCTTGAACGTTCAGTCCGTAATATCGGCACTTTTTAATAACTAATATTACAAAAGGTTTTCTGATTAATCTACGAGGATAGGAATCATATTTAAGAAAATAGGAAAGATGTTGACGACAAGGATGTCTTTGAATTTCTCCTTAAGGGTTGCTTAATCATATCTTATTTAGAGAAGCAGAGAAAATAACTTTTCGTGCGGAATAAATTACCAAAGATCAGGCTCACCTTATCACTTCAAAACATGCATATAGCAAGTGTCTATTAGAATGACTTGCATTATAATTTATTTCTAGGGTAGTTTAGTCATCCTTTCATTACTAAAACAAAGGAATCGATATTTTTAACGCATTTTTCTATTAAAATACATGCGAAAATTAAAACTTGGACAATATTTTGCTGAAAAACTTAATTTCTCTTACTTTTTCATTTCGAATTATTGCTTTGCAGGTCCGAAAAAACATAATATTGAGGCATTTTTTTACAAAAAGCCATTTACTGTACATTTTCTGCGGGATCCTTTGTGTGCAGGTTCGAAGCTGCAGATCATTTTACAATTATATCTCAATTATTTTTCAGAAACAATGCTAATATGACTCTGGAAGAGTTCAAGCGCATTTGGTGGATGGAATACGCACACAGGATGTGGGGACGCCTTATAGGCTTTGCATTCATCGTACCTGCAGCTTATTTTTGGAGCAAAGGAATGTTACAGCCAGCAATGAAAACACGTGTTTTAGCTCTAGGATCGCTTCTCGGTATGCAAGGGCTCATGGGCTGGTACATGGTGAAATCTGGATTAGAAGATCGGTTTGACGGCCCTTCAGACGTTCCAAGAGTTTCGCAGTATCGCTTAGCATCACATTTAGGATTAGCATTTCTCCTGTATACTGGTTTGCTCTATAATGCGCTGGATCACCTTTTACCTGTTAAAAAACTTGCAGTTGATTATTTTGGATCGACGAATGTTCAGCTCACAATCAGTAAATCACTAGGGAGGTTGAAAATGATGGTTTATGGAACAAAAGGCTTGGTTTTTATCACAGCATTATCGGGTGCATTTGTTGCCGGCATGGACGCTGGACTGATTTACAATACTTTCCCTAAAATGGCAGACAAGTGGATCCCTGACGATATTCTGGCATTTTACCCTCCATTGAGGAATTTTACAGAAAACCCAACGACAGTACAATTCGACCACAGGATAATGGTATGCTTTGATGTTTTCATCATTATATTATTACATTTTGCTTCTCCGTTACGTCTCAATTAAACCCAACCTAAAGTCTACTCACCAAATCGTACTGTGCAGAATACAAGTCTATGCTATGTAGATGATTTAAGCACAACATTCCAATAATCGTTTGAAGGCTTTTTCTTAAAAGAAGACTTGAAACTGAAATTTTGTTTTTTCGAAATCATCTTCATATATTTTCAGATGTTAATCGTGCTGATTACTGGTTTAAGAATTATTTTTGAGAAATGAGAAACAAAGCTGTTGCGTCCCGGGTTTGAACCGAGATCGCCACCATTCATGAGTGGAACGTTTTCCAATTACACTAAGAGGATACACAGTAGATTGTCTTTCATTTCTCCTGCTTCCACAGGACGACGCCGGTCCGCATTCTTTCGTCCTGTGTGATTTAGTGACTTAGTCTAGTCTGGATTAATGTCGAATATGATTATAATTTAATGTAATCGCTGTTATTTTGTTGACGAGAGTAATTACGTGATTAATTTTAAAATTTTAACTGTGCCGATTACTTGTCTGAGAATTAGTTTGAACGAATGAGCAAAAAAAAAATCTGTCACAGTCCAGGTTTGAACCGGGAACGCCACTATTCATGAGCGGAACATGTTTGGACGACGCTTGTCTGCATCTCTTCCGTCCTGTGCCATCTAATGATTTACTCTAGTACAAATTTATAACCGTATCTGATTGTAATTTGGAGTTGTTAATGTTATTCTGTTGACCAAGGTAATTAATATCTATGAAACAATTTATTACCCTGATCAACAAAATAACATCAATAACTCTCAATTATTTAGTTATCCTGTTGTCCAAGGTAATTGATACCTAATTGAACAATTTATTACCCCGGCAATAAAATAACATCAATTACTCTAAATCATTAATTTATGTAACGTATAGGTTATTTTTCGTGAAAAATTAAAAGTGCCTTATGAAATGTTTCTGCAGATTGATTACCTCATGTGCTACAAGGGGTTATGTAGTTTCCAGAAGTCCTCTTCTCCTATGAGATTATTAGTTGAAAATTGAATCATTGAGATTTATTTTTCGGAACGTGATTATCTGATAACTAACAAATATTTTCCAGTGTAAAATAAAAGAATCGCCAGGGGGCTTCCTTAAATTAAGAAAATTGGAGTTTTTCTGCAGATTTTTCATTGTGTTCCATGCGGGGTTTCGACATGGGAAGGAGTAAACAAATATTTTGAAATGTGTATAAAAATATTACTTACTAGGATAGAACAAGAAACGAAAATTTTAATATTAGGTTTAGGTGGGGTTCTTAAAATTTGCTGTTTTCCCCAATAAGAAATCCGCAAAAGGTTTGTTCAAGCAACAAAATCTTCATATAGCAGGACGTCACCGAATATTGGAACTCTTTGCATACTCATAGGTTACTGATGTTTAAAGTTCCCTGTCTAGTTCTGTTAGTGTTTTGTCGTCAATGTGTAGTTCCATCTTGTACTCGTCTATTTCTATTTTCAATAGGTTCTGTATGGCGTTATTTATTATTGCCCAATCCCTCTTATGTAGGTTATGCTGTTCTGGTTCAGGGTGGTAAAATTTTTAGTAAATCTGTCTTATCCGTTTTTGCAGAATGAGTCGTGAGTTATATAGACAAGTGTCGGTATCAGTTTCTTGCAAAACTGGCAACGAATCCCCTCCTCCAAGCTTTCCTTTATCGTTGCTTTTTACCTGTAACAGATTTATTTAAAAAAGAAAAAGGAGTGTAAGGGTGGATTTGATGTGAAAGTTTCGGTATAAGCTTTTTATTTTATTTATTCCATTATGATAAATGCGTAAGTTTTACACGGTGTTAATCACGATAATCTTTGCATTAAGTGGTAAGGTCGAAAGTTATGTTCGTAATACCATTATTGAAGGTTCCGCTTTGCAGAGGGAAAAAGTAATAACAGTGACCGATCCAAGATTAGGATCGGAAAATAACCATAGTTTTCTTCATATCCCTCATTGATTGTTTCATATTTTCAGTTGATTGTTTTTCTTCCATGCCTCTGATATTTCGGTTTCTTCCCTAACCCATTCTTCCTTCCCTTCTTCTGTCTTCCTTGGTGAAGTCTATTCCCCGAGCATTTTCTCCCTCATCGGTTTCCTCATCTTTATCAGGTTTTGATTCTTTCTTCGTAGTTTCGTCTTCAGGTAATAGTCGTCGGACGTGGCCGTGAGGATGGTAATCTATTTCCTTTTCTGGGGTTCCTGCTCCCCTTTGTAGAAGCCACTTAACTGCTGGGCAAGTCATTAGGTGATCAAAAACGTTTCTTCTCTCTTCATCTCACATGCTATTGTTCTATTGCTTCTCTGCGATTTTCTATTTCTAAATTACACTGCAACCTCAAACTGAATTCACCCAAACTCGCTCCTTCTTCGAAATGAGATCGTGGATGGCTCGTGGA
>WSXT02150858.1:0-10277 GCA_011762715.2 Neuroterus valhalla
ATACTTACAATTTTCAAGTCTTAGAAAAAAAGTCCAAAAAAATTTTCAAAATGCTCCCCCTCTCTTATTTTTCATCGGAAATATCTGGCTAACGAAATCATCCTTCCTTTTGCACCAATCAGCAAGTGTGTCGGAGGCCGATTTGATCCGTCCATTTTTTCGTGAGTTGTCGTGTTTACGGACGGACGGGCGGCCGGACATACGGACGGCCGGACGGACGGGCATACAGACCAATAGACAGACACCATCGCCAAAACTTGATTTCCGGCTTCAGGGGGTCTCGAAACGTGGAGATCCGTTGAAAATCTAAGATGTGAAATTTCAGACGATTCTAATACTTTCTCAATCATAAATGATGAGAATGTAAAGAATTAAAATAAGCCTCTGTAGTCGTTAAGAGCACTACATTTGACGTAAATCCATGAGCTAGACGTTATGCTCCACTGACACCAAGCAAGCAACCAAACAGTCGTGGACGTATCCAGTACACGCATGGCTGTAACGTACTTTAGCAGAAGTGTCGGTCAAGGTCATGTCACTTTCATTTTTCCTCGTCCAGACCCCATCCGCCAAGTGTGTAGTGTAACGCGCCATAAGGAACTTCGTTCCAACAAGGAACAGAGAAAAGTTTCGATGCCACTAAAGAATATGGAAAACTTATAGACAGTTAAGTTGTTTCTTATGATTCAATAAAACATCATTTGTGAGGTGATTACTGGGTGATCAGTTGGTCGTAGGGGCTTAGGCATGAGCTTTGGACCCACTCCGTCTCGTTGCAGATTCGATTCCCGCCTCGCACTCTGGAGAGGTTATGTAAAGAAGAGTTTTCATACAAAGCCTCTCAGACCCTTTAAAAGGAGAGAGTATAAACCATTTATTCCAACTGTAAGGTGGTTACTTTAAAACTGATTATGTAACATTCACTCTGATTTGTAACAGTTCAGCGATATTACATCCAGTGAGCACTCAATCATTCGTAATATGGCGATCAAGCATCGCGTCATTGGCAAGATATTTTAGCGCCTCGAACGCATAGTTACCTTATATTAAAATTAGAATGGCCCCAATGTCCGTTCAAGCAGCCAAGTAAAATTCGAGGTATTTATCGTTTAATGATAATCTTGGCAGCAGCCATCTCAATGGGAATGGTAAATGAGAATTCCAGAATTATTGTATCAAAAGGAGATGTAAATGAACTTCTTATCATGTAGAACTTCAGATCGGGATTCAGTGGATCTGAATAGTTTTGCCTATTTCTGATCGGGTCCTTATCGGGTTACATTAGGAGGGGCAAACTAATTCTGGAATGAGTTTTCAGTCAGGCTCAGGCTACCACTTCTGACCAGGCACTTACGAGAAAACCTTCTTATTACCGAACGTTTATCGTTCAGACCCTTTCTATTACCCGATTAGTATTTCATTAACCTATTAACTTCGTAGAAGTAAATGAATAAAATTCTACTGGTTTTATTATATAACAGAGAAGTCCAACGCGTGAGCAACGGTGTAAATAACTGTCACTCGAAAATTCCTTCACTTACCACCTTGGATGCGTTCATGCGGTAAGCGCGATGTGGAAAGGGGTCCTCGGCGGCCGAGCTGTGTGAACATCGCGCGCAAGTAGGCGTGGTCAGGCGTAGTCAGACAAAGCCCGTGGCGAAATGAGAAGAGAATTCTCGATGAAGCACTCGGAGAAACGGAAGAAAGGAGAAGCGTGCCAACGTTGCGTTGGACACCCCTGTTATATAACGACAGATGATTCTAAAAATGGGTGGAGCAGTATTTCTCTCTAGGTTTGAGGGAAACATTACTGAATAATAATAATCAGGTTTGCTGTCCTGGAGAGCATCCTGGGTTCCTCCATGAGTTTTAACCTGCTGGGAGATTTCTTACCTTGATAAGGGTGTTTGGTGAACACCAGAACGTTAGAAGATTTCCGAATAATATTGTATTATGTTTTTGGAATTTTTGGAAATGAAAAAAGATGAATGTTAAAAAAAGAGAAGGAAGGGATTTGGGAAGTTAATTTCTCTCTCATCTTCCTTTTTTTTATTTTCATATTTTCTTTTTAATTTCAATAGGTACATTCGAGGATGTTCTTCCAAATTTATCCGTTGTATTCTTGATTCTCCACTTTTTTTCCTCATTTCAAATTCCTTGAATATCAATCCAATTGTTAATTCTTCCACCAAAAATGACGAATCTTATACGCATCGGTTGAATTTTCGACAAACAAGATTCTTTTTAACAAAATAGTATCATTTTCAACAAAGAAGTTCAATTTTAAACTAAACAAAAATTTATTTCAAGACGTAGAATAATTTTAACTAAATTTTCATACTTTCAAGCTCACGAATTCTCAACGAAATAATTGAACTTTTAACTGATAAAGATGGAATCTCTACCATAACGGAGAAATTTTCTACAAAACATATGAGCTCCTGATCCGAAAATATTTAGTTTGAACAAAAACGGTTTAACTGTCAACCAAAGTGTTCTATTCACGAACAAAAAAGATGAATTATTTACAAACCAGTGGATTCTCCAACACGCAAATATGAATTTCTAGCAAAAAAGGTCCTTTTCAACCACATGGTTGAGAATGAAATTGACAGAATAAGAGATGAACTTTGAAAAAAAGAGGATCTATTCTCAACGAGAGTTTTGAACTTTGAACTAAAAAAAGAAAAGAAATTCCTACGAAAATATACATTCTCTACGGAACAGTTGAATTTTCCGAAGCAAAGATATTGTTTTTCAACAAGAAAGCTACATTTTTAACAAATTGTATAATCTTCAAGAAAACAGATTCTTTTTAACCAAGTAGCTAAATATTCATAAAAAGTCTGCATTTTTATTCAGAAAAAATTTTCAGCAGAGAAGAAAATTATTTTAGCCAATTAGTTGAATTTTCAGCCAGTGAATATAAATTTCGAGCTAAATAATCAGAATTTAACCAGAAAGATGACATTTCAACAAAATTGCTCCATTTTCAGCTAGAAAAAATAAAGTTTCTACCAAGAGAAACAAAAGAAAAAAATAATTTGTGCAAAATAGTTTAATCTCTAACCCTCAATCAATAATCTTCAACAAACAAACTCATTTTTAACTGATTTGGTGAATTGTTAACCGAGGAAGATGGATTTTCAACAAAAAGTTTACCTCCCAACCAAGAAGGATGACTTTTTTCAGAATTTCCATTACATTTTTGGAAAAAATAATACAAATTTCAACAGAAGAGGCATATTTTCAAAAAAAATGTTTATTTTATTCTTTATGCACCACTGAAAATTGAAAAAACATTACAAATTTCAAAGATGCCATTTTGTGCAAATTTATCGCATTTATGCAAAAGTACACGATATTAGTGGAGAAACTTGTCTTAAATAATGTCTAGCAGTATTGAATATTTAAGAAATGGTTAACGATTTCGAAAAGAAATTCAATTTAAAAAATTTATATTTTTGTAAAAATGAGATATTGCTATTTCAGATGTGTTTTTTTGAATAGAAATCTGGAGTAAAACAATTTCGTTATGACTTTTGGAGAATGCAGATAATTTTTTTTAATATCTAATAAAATCATGTGAACAAATGCATAAATTCGCAATTCTTGAACAGATTTGTTTTGTTTTTTCAATAGAAAGGACAATAAATACCTTAATTATAGCTTTTTTTGTGCGATTCCTTGATTTCACGCACTAAGTGCTATTAGTTTAAGCAAAATTTATTACCAAATGCAAAATATTGTCATTTTTCAGTGAACGGAATCAGTTTTTATTAATCAACTTCAGGCATGTTGAAAATATTTCTTGAAATGATACTTGGTTATACAATAAGATGATTTAAACAAATTTGGAAGAAATTACAACAAATAAAAGCGAAATGAAGAAATGTCTTGTCTTGATACTAGATCTCTATGGTTATTTTTTATTGATGTTACACATTCAGTAATTGTTGATAAAAACGTGATAAACGAATGCTTAATTTGACCATGTTTTAACAGGAAAATTTAGTTTTTCCACAATTAAATGTGTACAACCGATAGGCCTTTTCTGTGATATCTATCTGATAGACAACAATTTATCATTTTTAAATGTTCTTATTGAACAAACCATTCAGAGGCCTCTTTTTGATGGAAACACCATATTGCTTTTTATGAAATCAACTAAAATTTTTGAGCAAGGTCTCTCTGTTATGATACTGTATCATACGGCAAGACATGTTTATTTCTTTTCAATTATTTTTAAAAATCAGTCATAATTTTCGAAAATGTATGAAAAACTCTCAGTTCGTTCGTGTTGTTCCAAATATAGTTGCTTTTCATATAAAAACAATATGGTGTTCCCATTCAAAACGGCTACAGAGTAATTTGTTTATTATATTTGTTCGAAAAATTCGAATTGTTGTCTAACAGCAGAATATCATAGTAAAGCTCCATTGGTTAGACACATTCAATTGATTGTGTTAGAGAAAGGAAAAACTTTGTGTATGAAATATTTTTTGTAAGAAAATGTTGGAAAATATTAGACGTGATATTTTGAAATATTTACCACTTATTCCTGTATAGGAAATATTTTGAGTAGGAAATGTTTTAAGCAGGAAAAATATGATAGTTCTTGATTTTGTGTAGGGAAAGTATGTGTAGGAACGGTCGTAAACCGGATTTTGAATCAGATAGTTTAATTTTTGAAAAGAGAAATTTCTCAGGAGACTGCATCATTTTTAACCCAGCAATTCGAATTCTTGAAAAAAATGTTTATTATAGACTGGACAAGATCAATTCGTCGCCGAAGAGATGACTCTTGAATCCAGAAGGGCCGACTTTCAAAGAATAAATTTCTTTTCAATTATTTAATTCTCTTTCCATCCAGGTCCAACTGAAGCCTGTCTTAAATACAAAATTAGGGTTTAACTAGGCTTTTGCAGACTTTCTAGTAACAAAGAATGAAAAATAGTTACAGTGCCTTGAAAGGCCCTGACTAAAGAGCCTCAATTCAAATAAGGACAAAACGGTTTTCTCATTCAGTATAATATTTAAACAGGATATAAATAAACAATCAAATCGATAAAAAATATGAAAACTGTTCATATTTTTAAAATTTTGAACAATAAACGCCACAGCATTCTTACTGTGCCTGGACACCTTATACAATATTTATTCACCGTTATGGGTCATCCGTCGGGACAAATATAAAATCCGCTGAAAAACGGTTCTAATGGATAAAATAATTTGCATAAAAATAAATATTGCATCTTGGGGATATTTTTCAGATGATTCAGTGAATCGAAAGATACTGACAGTTGTATTAATCATTTTGATCCCATAACAATTTGTAATTCAAATAAAAAAGAGTACTTGACACATAAATGAATAAAATTTACATGATATTTTGTATTGACTTAATCAATCATTCACTCATTCATGGAACACAGATTACTTCATTACACATACGATATTATCAAGATGTACAGTATGGCCTATAATTTTGATTTTAAAACATTTTCAAGTTTTGTGAGTGTATTTTTGTAGGGTATTTCTTTTTTTAACCATCGCTCCAAAATTACGGTTTGTCTATGTATAGCTTTGAAGCAGACATATGAAAAAATATTTGATCCGATTTTGAACTGCTTTCGACGTGAATTGAATCCGGATTCCTACGATTATCCGTCCAAGCAGGATCTAAATTTTTCGGGATCTGAAATCTAGATTGCGCTAGTGTTCCGAACTAATACAAGGAGTTCGAATTTTCAAGATGCATTTTAATTTATGCATAGAAGCGATTCTACGATTGTTCTGCAAAGCATAAACTTAAAAGTTTGTATCAAAAATTAATATTTATCCAACGCAAAGTGTTCAAAATAAATGTTCATCGTATATGTTGGAAAAGCATATTCTTTGTTAATTGTTGAAACTGATATTCCTTAAAGAAACTATTATTTCACCACATCACGTAAGTTTCAACACATTTTGAGCTCAAATAAACTTTTGATAATGTATACGGCGAAATTTCTGATCCAAAATATACAGAGAATATAAGTAATAGACTATCAGAGAACTGAAATATCAAATCGAACCTAACTTGAAGGTTATACTTTCTTAAATATTGATTTAATTTATGAATTGATATATAATGACTCTGAATTTATTTTTGCTTCAATAAAAGTTCATTTGATATTAAAATTGACTGAAACTTACGTGATGTGGTAAAATAAATGTTATTTGGAGAAACGTCCATTTTGAGAGTAAAGGTGTTTTTTTACTGTATATTATAAAAATTCTGTCAGAAACACTTTGTTCTCGATAACTACATTATTTCTTTGATAACATATTGTTTCGGACTGCAAAAAAAATCGTCAACTAATTTCCATGCACAAATGAAAATGCACCTTGAAACTGTAACCCGTTTGCACTAGTTCATACTTTGGCCGCATTAAAATTATAGATAGCGTCATGCAGTGCTGCGGTTCCCAGGTCCAAGCTTTGACCGAAAACTGTTTCCCGGTCCATTGAACTAAAAGGTCAGCCCCCCTCATTTCCGTCCAAGGGATTTAGAGTGTACATCGGAATAAAGTTTTGAAACCAAAGGCATCATGCTCCCAAATTTGAATAACTTACTATCAATTATCACTTTGAAGATAATAAACCATGTATCAAAAAAAAGATACTTCTCAGTTCAGTTGCTAGAACTGAGAGACTCGAAAGTTCCCTGGGTGTGGAGAATCACTCCTATCAACTTTTACATTTTTTGTTGAGAAATAATCTTGTCTGGTTGAAATTACAACTATTCGATGAAAATCAATTTTTGGGACACCTACCTCAAAAGCTGATGTTTCTATGCTTCTCAACTATGCCTGTAGGACCATATTAAACAGACTGGGTGCGAACAATTTTCGCACATGCGCAGTTTTCAGATGGCTAACTTCAGGCACTAGCAAAAATGCCGTGCATGCGCACTTTCTATGTGAGATACTGTTGGCTTCTGACCTTGGTAACGTTAAACGCTGGTGTTAGAATCTTTACGCATTCGGAAGTTTGCATATTCATTGTTGTGGATTGGACTTTATACTGTATACTGGTGCCATCTGAAGGGCAGTCCGAATATCGCTTTATCAATTGGAAGCAGAGCAGTGAATAAGCTGTGACAGTGGGGCAGTGGGTTAACAGAGTTGCTAAGATGACAGCTTATGTTCCGAAATTTGTTTCGTTTAAAGTTGTTGAATCATTGCTCCCTTTAGTTGGTGAATAATTATGAATTCCAATGGTTCTGATTTATCGTCTCTTGATAGTGAGAATCTGTGTACACCGCCGGATCTTGTAACCAAATCGGACCCGTAATAATGTAAAATTGGAAATCTTCGCAAAGCTAACTGCCTCTTCAAAAAGACATTCCACTTGATTTAAGGGTAAAAATTTTGAGACTTGATCATCAGATAACATTGAAAAGTTCCTTAAGATTCAGACCACGATTATTTAGCAACTAAGGTATAAAATACTCTGAATATGGAAACTTGTTTACAAATTTTTTTTAGGTTATGTAGGGCTATAATGTTACCTCATTTGCAGGCTGCTTTGATTTTTTGAATAACCGGTGCGTGCAGACAAGAAGAACTGAAGGGTTCCACGGCATAATCGTGTAAATGCCATGGGCCCACCTGCGCGACACTCATGTGCCAATTTGTTTACCATTTTGCAAGTGCGATTTGAGGTATTATCTCGATTTTTTATTTTTTTTATTTTTATCTTTTTTCAAAGAAACGATTTTTCAAACTTACTTTTTCACTTTTCAGCCTTCTATTCGTCTCGGAATATGTTTTTATACATTTTAACATATGTTTTATGTTAACCTGAGTCTAAAAATAGACACAAAATTGGATGGACTTATACGGTTTTGACCGCAATCGATTTTTGAGGTCATTTATCCCGAAAAGTATCAACTTTTTCAAAATTCTGTTTATTGAGATCTGTAGAGCTTCATAAAATCTCGAATGTACTTCCTGATTCTTCTTTTCCTTTAAGAATTCGATTTTTGGGAAGGTTTTTTCCTTCTCCTAAAAAATTTGTCCTGGTGGACTTTCATGGTTTTGCCGTGGAGCCCTTCAATTATATCAAATGTGTGTGAACGACGTCAAAGATTGTGATTGAATGTTTTAATCACACTTCCGAGAACCAAAAATTATGTTGTTCGATCTTTAAGAATGATTCGATACAATCTTGAGAAAGTATTTTGAGCTGATGCCGAGAGATATTGATTCTAATAATCACCTATTCTTGAATTTTGAGAAGGAAGAGTGCACTAAGCAGCTATTGATGCGATTTTTAATTTTGAAATGGAGTTTTTCTATACGGAAATCACAACACTTTTCTCGTTCCCTGGTAGAAATTTCTGATAGAAGTTAACTCAGATTCAACTCAAAAAAATTTCTTAATTATCTTAGTATTTTTATTTTATTTTGAAGCCTCTATGTAATATGAAACCCTCTATGTAAAACCTCCATGTAATATGGAACCCCTGTGTAATATGAAATTAGTATTTTTCGTTAACTCCTCTCAACACAACTTTTTCGTACGGGCATCCCAAAAAATAGCGTGTGATACACGTGCTTATACGTAGGTGATAGCAGTGGCGTAAATAACACCCCCGCAGGCCCCGCAATGCGGGGGGGAGGGGGTGCCAGCAGGTCATGGTCGCCAAATTACGAATGCTTAATATACTGCTTTACGAGGGGAATGACCAGACAAAGGAAATTCCCTATATTAGTTCATAATAGATCAAACGAGAGGGCGCTGTAACCCGATTGAAAATCACATTTAGTCGCGCGGCGCACTTTGACTTCACCTCACATGAACTAATAGCGAGTTTTCCTTATCTGAGAAAAACTTTTCCTTGTATTTAAGTTCGGAAGTTGTTCTACAAAGACTAGATTTGCGCGGGCACATTCTCATGGCGCGCTACGCGCGCGGCTGTCTTCGTTGTTAAGTTTGAGCGCGCCTACCCCGTATCTACATGGACGCGTAAACGCAATACTCTGTCCCTTCTCATCTACGCGTTTCAGTGTGAAAGTAGCAGACAGAGTGTTGCGTAGGACGCAGAGCGCAGCTAAAAACGCGTTTATGTAGAAAGGGGGCTAGGGCACGTACCATTCGGATCTCGCGCTTCGCGTTCGGCTTTATATACGCGCTTGATTCAGTTTAGAGTGTAATGCATACACAGAGTTTCAAATGTTGCAAAACTACTGAGAACATGTACTTCTATGAAGATTATTGAATTTTTCTTCTTTTTCTAAATTAGGTTTACTTACTGCTCTACTAGCCTTAAGGAACACATTATAATTAAAATACTCGTCACTAATATTTACATCTCGCATAGTTTGGTTAGCGAGTTAAATTTTTCATTGTTTGAAAAGCGTTGTCACTATTGAAACACAAAATATACGTTTCAATGAAAAATAATTCAGATGAAACTCTCAGGCCTTTCCAAGATGAACAATTTTTTTTATTCAATATTTCTTCTTGTCTCTTATTCTTCGGCTGGAAAATGGAATTTTTTATTCTTGTATGTGCGTTATCGCGATTAAAACTTAAACTATTCGTCTTATCGAGAAATCATCAACAGTAAATATGTAGATTTTTTGTAAGGTAAACAATTTTGGAACTCTCAATTCCTTTCGTATCTCCTATAGTTTTGCCGAAAAATGAAAATTTTCAATTTTGGTAAAATTTTTCACGATTTGAACAAAAACCAAGCATCTGATGGGAAAAGTGGTCTCTTCAAACTTTTTTAGACTTTTTGGCATGAATAATTTTGGTCCTCAATATTTTATTGCAGCTCGCATAGTTTGAACGGAAATATGCATTTTTGGTTTTTTAAAGAGCGATTTCGATGGGTGAAACCAGAACCATTAGTCAAAAATGGCTGGTTAACGAACTCGCCCTTTCTTTGGCGGCCTTGAAAAATTGTGCCAAGCATAATCCAACATGATCAATTCTTTCGAAAGTTATCAAGTGCACAGATTACAGACTACAGACAACAGACGGACACCTTCGTAAAAAACATTTTTTTCTGACTCAGGGAGTCTCAAAACGTGGAGATTTGGTAAAATCCGCGAAAGTCAATTTTCACATAGAACCAGTACCTTTTCATTTAGAATGATAATGTAAAAATCAGGTTGTGAATATCGTTAAAGACAAAAAGAAATGCAAGAACAAGTTATTAGGTTGCCAAAACTTTTGAAATGTAGTAAAAAGGCGCCGTCAAAAATTTCGTGGGTGGGTGG
>WSXT02150880.1:0-10277 GCA_011762715.2 Neuroterus valhalla
GATCACAAATAGAAGAGGGGCATTTTGGACATTTTTTTAGACTTTTCTTCCAAGACTCAAAAATTTTAAGTACAATTCCTTGTAGCAGGTAAAAAGTGAAACAATTTATCCCCATCATTTTTTTCGATAAGAACAAAATTGTCAGAGTTATGGTATTTTCAAAATTCAAAAATATAGAAGAAAATGAAAAGTTTTAGCCAAAAAACGCAAAATTGGAAAGAAAGTCAGAGAGAAAAATGTTCCTTCTTGGGAGTCCCACAAGATCGTGGTTACAACTTCTTGAATTTTCTCAAAAAATCGAAAATCCCCATTTTCATCGCACAAAAATTAATGAAAAATAATCTGTGAACTCGATAACTTCAGAAAGAATGATCATATTCGATCGTGCTTGGGCACCCATTTTGAGGGACCAAAAAGACAAGTCGAGTTCGTTGACCAGCTATTTTGAAAATTTTTTTGGGCTTTTTTACCAAGACTTAAAAATTGTAAGTTCAATTTCTCGTAGCGCGTAAAAAGTGAAACAATTTATCCTTATAATTTTTTATGATAAAAAGAAAATTTTCAGAGTTGTGGAATTTTCAAAATTCGAAAATATAAACGAAAATGAGAATTTTTAGCCAAACCACGCAAGATATGAAAAAAAGTTTGGAGAAAAAAAAGTTGTTTTTTTTTGGGAGCCCTCGAGGATGATCTTTACAACTTTCCGAGTTTTCTCAAAAATTGGAAAATTCAAATTTTGGTCGCAGAAAAAATAATGAAAAATAGTAGGATTCATTTTTTGGTCAAACTATTTAAGGTACGGGAAAATATAAATTAACTAAAATTGTGCACCAAAAAAAGGTCTACAAATTTGGTAAAATTAACTTTTTGATAGGACAAGTAAGTAGTTTTTGCTTCATTTGTAAAAAGGCATATAAAAAATGAAAAAAAATGAACTTTTGGGCAATTGACAGAAGCTTAGGAAAAATCAAATAGACGCAAGTTCTTTACCAGGAAAGTATCTTTAAATGTGTTATCAACTTCTTTAGCAGGATATGTAGTTTCGATTTCAATCAGGAAAAATAACCATAAAAAAGAATGAAATATTAAAAATAAAAAAAAAAGACTTAAGGCTAACACAGAAGATTGATAGAGGAAAGTTGTTCACCCGAAAAATATCTGTAAATTTGTTATAATTTTTCCCATTGCAGGCGTAGTTTTTGTTTCAATCGTAAAAAATAAAATTGAAAAATTGAATTCCTAAAAAAAAAACTTCACAACATGTGAAAAAAGTGATGTAATGTTTAAAGAATCAAGTTTCTGTCACTTTGGAAATAATATGATTATTCTGATATTTTTCAACTTCCTTCTAGGTCTATAAAGAGTAGTTTGGAAAATTCCATAATAACAAAATGACTTTTTTTTCAAATCTCAATATTAGGTGCTTTTTGGAATACTGAAAAATGAGAGGAAAAATCGACAGAGGAAAATTGTTCCTCTTTTAGGCACCAATAGAAAATCTGTACCAATCTTCGGTAATTGTTTGAATGCTTTTTGGTCAACATATTTGAGTCCGTGCTAATTGTAAGTTCAGAAACAATTGAATTATTTTAAATAATTTTAATCAATCATTTAACAATCATTTTGAATTCGAAAATGCTCAAAATGCTGTCACCAGTCCTGAGAAAGGATGACACAAAAAGGCAAATATGTGGCAACTATCAAGATTAATTTTATCTATAATCTGTATGATTTGCGCTTATTGGAAATTATCGATAGTCACATACCTTGGTGCGCATCATCGACAATTGTACACTTTGGTAACTCTTTGATTGTTAGATAAAATTTCAATCGTGGTATGTTCCCCAATAATAAGATCAGTAAAGAGTCATCAGATAGTGATTCATTAGTAATTTTTGTTACAGGTGTCATTTTTATACGATCTTTCATTGAAAAATAAAAGTTGTTATCAGATTAAGATTTTTCATTCAAGAAATATTTCTAAAGTTTGGAAAATTAATTCTTCTTCTCTGACTTTAAAATTTGCAAGGCATAGGTTAACAGATTAGTTCGCATTAAATTTTCTTTCGAGAAGGAGTTTTCTTGTTGAATATTCTCCCCGGATTATAAGAACAAAACTTTAGGTCAGTCAATTAAAAACTTTTATCCCAGAGCTACCTAATATAATTACATCAGAGTACTTCGTGTAAAGTTTTATATCGAGTAATTCGAGTTTTGAAATTCATGAAAATGAATCGAACTTCCAATTTATTTTAATTTCAACGCTTATTGTTTTGTAATTCAATAATTTTGAATCGAATTACTCGAGTTTCTTCAATGTTATTTCAAATGAGAAGTTTCAGAAGTTGTACCATTTGAAAAGGGTATTAAATTGAATAATTTCAAACGGTAAAATTTTATTAAGAGCATTTAAAATTCAAGCGTTTTAAATTCAAATCTTGTAATGTCAATGTTTGAGCAGTTTTCAATACTTCATTTTTGATCTGTCAAATTTTTATTGTACTATAATAAAAAATATTGTTCAGCATTGAATTTTTATCTTGGATGCTTCTCATTTGTACAATTGTAAATAACTGAAAATTTCGAGCGCTCACGCTTTAAGTTTGAAATAGTTTAACTGAGCGTAGAAGACTTAGATACTATTTATTATTTTACAATATTGATAATTTAAATTTCAGTCTATAAAAATCAAATAATTTATTTTTTGTCTTCAAAAATTTCAAACTCAAAATTGTTCAACAGGCTGGACAAGAGATTCATCAAGTTGGAAATTCTTCTTTGAATATTCGAGATTTCAAATCGGTTAGTTTCGAAACCTCAAATCTCACCTAGATTATTTTACCCTTATGTTACTATTTATTACTGTTCTGGAAAATTTTTTTTAGCTGACTTGAGTTTGATAATCTAATTGATGATAGTCCAAATATACAGAGAGAATTATTTTCATATCATTTCACTTGGCACAGGGAATCTTCTACATTGAACGGAAACTTTCCAAAAATTTTTTTATTGGAATTGAGAAGAGAGGAAATTAATTCAAAATGAAGAAAGTACTTCAAGCAGTTTTTAGAGTAGAAGGAGTATTTCGAATGAGAAAAAATTTCTAAATTATAATAGAATTCACATTCTTCATTGATAATTCGTCCTTTTTTATTAAAAAAATCAACTACTTGGTTGAAAGTTAAACTCTATTGTTGCAAATTAAACTTTTTTGTTGAAGGTGCATTATTTGAACTTGAAATCCACCTCTGATTGAAAATGTAACTACTTTGTTCAAAATCAATTCGTCTGTTTTTACTGAAGATTCAAGTATTTAGTTGAACTTTGATTTTTGAATTTAAAAATTAAACTATTTCTTCCAGAATTGATTTCCCTTGTTCGAAATTCCCAGTTTGGTTGAAAATTGATTTGTCTGTGGATTGAAAATTCAATAAGTTTGTTGAAAATTTACGTATTTTGTCCAAAAATTGATTTTTGTTATAAATGATCTTTTTGTTCGAAAGTTATTTCTCTCATTCGAATTGAAAATTCAATTATTTCGCTGAAAATTTATATATTTTGTTTGAAAAAATGGATTTTTTGGTATGAAATTATTTTTTTCTCTGGAAGTTACTTTTCTTGTTCGAAAATTCTTTTTCACGGTGAATAAATCAAATTAAACGTTTAGATATTTTTCATATCAGTCGAAAATTCATCTGGTTGAATACTCTTATGTTCGGGTAAAAATTATTTTTTATGCCAAAAATGTTACCTTTCTATTTTTGGTTGAAAACGATTATCTCTATAGTTCAAAATCCAACCATTTTGTTGAAAAATTATATTTTTCAGTTGAAAATTAATTTTTTGGCAAAATTTCAACTGTTCTAGTGGAGGGTTTATCATTTCAGGTAGAAATTCTTCTTTCTGGTTTGAAATGCAACTACTTCAGTTGAACATTTACAATTTTATTTGAAGATACATAATTTTGCTTCAAAGTCGATTTTTTTGAATGTTAGTTTTTTAGATACAAGCTAATTTTTTTGGATTATAAGTAATTTTTTCCTTCTGAAAATTGAACTTATTCCAAATTAAAGTTCCATTGTTGTAATTAAAAATTCATTTGTTTGGTTAAATTCAAAACTTGAGTATTCAAATTTTGGTTGACAATAATTTTTTTTTGCTAAAAATAATTTCATCTGTTTGAAAATTCAACTCTTTCAGTTGATGATTCAACAACTATTTTATTTGAAGATTCATCATTTTTCTTCGAAATCGATTTTTTTGAAAGTTAGTTTTTTTTCTGATTGTTTGGTTGAATTTAAAATTTAATTATTCAAATTATGGTTGACAAGAATTGATCTTTTTTACTCAAAATTAATTCATCTATTCGAAGATTTAATTCCTTCAGTTGATGATTTTTTTTTTTGGTAAAAAACTCTTGTTTGGTATAAAATTGGGTTCTCAAACTAAAAATGTTATTGTTCCATTTTAGGTTAAAAACACTTTTTTTACGTTCAAAATTCAACTATTTTGGTAGAAACATTGTATTTTTTGTTGGAAAATTAATCTTTCTATTTTAAAGTGATTCTCCTTGTTTGAATGTTCACCTTCATGGTCAAAAATTGAAGTGCTTTGCTTAAATATTTACCATTTCAGTTGAAAATTCAACTTCTTGGTTTGCAATTTAAACTGTTCCAGTTGAATATTCATAATGTTATTTGAAAATTCATCACTTTGGTTGAAAATTAAGTATTTTGTTAGAAATACATTTTTTCTGTTATCGCAAATGAATTTTCTCAATTGTAAGTTTAACTGTTCCAATTTTTTTTTCCAAATTACATTTTTTCGTGGAAAAATTGAGTGTTTAAAAATACTTAATTTATCTTGCAATTCTGGATCTGTTTTGTTAAAGGATGTTCAGAATGAACGTCACGAATTGAAATAAATGTTTGCATTTTGCCACAAATTTGAAATCGTCTGCCAAATCGCCACCCTGATTAAATATTGTACCAAACCGAATTAATTGAAAAGCCACTAAACATAAGACAAATTCATTGAAGTGAATTATAAATATCGATTCTATTTTGTGTTCTAGATCCATGGGTATCCTCTTGCCACCCGTTCCTCAGGTGAACGTCACCCTGACTCTGCACCACAGGAATCGAAGTTTGGATTCCGCCCTACAACGAATACCGGAAGTGGACGTGACTCCGAGCCCGGAATGTGAAACAAGTCCAACTCCAGCCACAAAATCTGCTTCCTCGAACAAGTCTCGCTGCAGAGAGCGAGAGGACCTTGCAAGTCTGGGTTCCGATGACTCCGGGATCCTCTGCGGCTCAGATAGTGGTTCCAGCGACACGGCGAACGCTACCACCAGAGAGTCGAGTGTGGATCATCTTCACAGTCGCGAGAGTCTAGACTCGTCACTTTCCCAGGGAGGTGACCTGGACACGATCGACGTCGTCGACGGCGACGGTAGTGTCATGTCTGTGTCTCCCGTTGAAATTGGACTTACTGATGATCTGATGATGAAGGGTCTTCATAACGGTGACTGTGCTCACGACAAAATCGCGTCTAGTGATCGGGTGGTCCAAGAGTTGTCAAATAGGAAGTGTTCTCCCAAAGAACTGCAAACTTGTGAATACATTGCCAAAGAACTGTGGGACAGTCAATCCGAGAGTAAGGACTTTCAAATTCAACGTGCAGTCGTCGTGCAAAATGACTTGGCAGGAGCTGCCATGACCTTGTGCTGTGGCACGGGTCAACCTGAGGAAGATTCAGTGCAGGAACAGCCCAAACTTCAGGGGCAAGAGACTGCACAGCCAAAACCTACCGAGGGGTGTCTACTCAGGTTATTCGAGAGCCAAGTTTTTGACATGTCCATGGCGATTTCTTACCTCTTCAACTCCAAAGAACCTGGGGTTCAGAGCTATTTAGGTAAGATAACTTGCCTCGCACAACGTGTTTTAATCAATTGACTATGAAATGGAAGCAGTGTTGAGGAGTCATGCTGTACAAGTATTGAAGTTTCTGAAGAATGGACAGCTTTAGGATTTCAAATATTCCGCGGGATTTAAAGAGGATTCAACGGATTTGAAGGGATATTCGAGAAATTATATGGAACTTCAATTTTTATTTAGTACAGAAGACTTCCGTTTAGCTGAACCGCTACGCGACGTAAACATTCGTTTAGCTGAACTCGGTAGAAATTCCCACCACTGTCCCCCTCCGCATGGGTGTTTCTAGAGGTGACTTCTAATTGGTTGCTACCGTCATTCTAATTGGTTGCTAACGTCAGTTGCTTTCTTCTGGGGGTAGAGGGGGCCGCTCGAGTTCAGCTAAACTAGCGTGGAAGCGTTCAGGTAAATGGAAATTCAGCTAAACAAGAGTTCAGCTGAACGGAAGTCTTCTTTATAAGGAAAATATAAGAAATTTTTGTTTTATTTGGAAAAGTTGCAACGGCTTTAAAGAGAATTGAATGATTTCAAGACATTACCGAAGAATGCCAGCGGGTTTCAATTTTTTTCTTTAATGGAATGTGTAAAATCTTGTAATAAAAAAGAAAAATTTTCACTAAAAATTTTGATGCAGAAGATTTCAAATTAAATCGCTAGATACTGTTTAATTCCAAACTGAGAAGCTGAAAATTGTACATAAGCAGATTAGATTATTTGAGATTGAACAATTTCAAATTTGAAATTCCTGAAAAATAATTACTAACTCATATATCGTCAGTCAATTGAAAAAGATGTTGTAATCAATCATTGACAACTGCGCGATTTGAAATAAAAAATGTTACATCATACAAATCTTAAAAATTACATATTTGGGAAAAAGAGTTAAACATTGATTTTTGAATTTGACAATCAAACTATTTCTTTGAAGGAATTATGTACTTCGTGGAAAATTTGCCTTATTGAATTGAAAATTCAATTATTTCGTTAAAACTTCACATATTTTGTTGAAAAGTCGAGTTTTTTGTAGAAAACTATCTTTTTGTTCGGAAAGTTATATTCTTCTTCAAGAATTCTCCTTTAAGATTAAAAATTCAAGTTATACAGTTGAACATTTTTCATTTTAGTCGAACATTCATCTTGTTGAAAACTCTTAATGTTTGGTTTCAAATTAATTTTTCAATCCAAAAATGTCACTATTCCATTTTAGTTTGAAAATTTATATTTTTATGGTTCAAATTTCAACCATTCTGTTGAAAAATTGTAGTTTTTATTTAAAATAAATAGTTTGTCAAAATTCGAATTATTCTAGTTAAATGTTCACCATTTCATTTAAAAATTCGTCTTTCTATTTTAAAATGCAACTACACCAGGTAAACATTTACAATTTCATTTGATTCTTCATCATTTTGTGTAGAAATGTAATAACCTGTTTGAAAATTGTTTTTTTTTTTTTTTTGGTTTGTTGGAAGTTAGCTTCCTTTTTGTTGAAAGTTAGCTTTCAACTGAAAATTTAACTAATTCCGATTGAAAATTCCATATTTTAAGATAAAAACTTATTTATTTAATTAAACATCCATTGTTTTCATTAAAAAATTTGAGTATTCAAATTTTCGTTGACATTATTCCAATACGTATGTATTTAATGAAATGTACTTATCAGTATACGAGGATGGGTATCGTATATTTGCCCTTTTAAAATGCCCTGAATTTTATTTAGTGGACGATTTTTTTTTTTTTTTTTTTTTTAGAAATTCATATTTTTTGTGGGGTCACACTTGGAAGTCTTTCTTTTAAATTCAAATTTTCCTTTAATGAACCTCAATTATTTTGTACACAACTCGACTTTCAGTTTTATGATCAGTTTCAGTTTAATGATATAATGATAATAATAATAATAATAATAATAATAATAATAATTGAAAATTGAACTATTCATTTGGAAATCAAAATATTTCGTGAAAGGTTTCTTCTTCTGTTGAATAATCATAATTTTTTTTGGTTCAAATTTAATCTTTCTGGCGGAAAATTGAACTTCTTGATAGGGAATTCATCTTTTCATTCGAAAATTCAACTATTTTGTTGAAAATTTGTCATTCATGAAAAAATTCAATCATCTATTTTTTCTGTCCAATAAAACTAAATTATTTTGTACGTAACTCGACTAGTTCTTATTTGGTCAGTTATGTAGAAATTCCTAACAGATTTGGCAACTTTACCAATAATAATTCGTTTGCAATAATAAAGTGTAAACGAGTTACGCTTACCCCGAAAGGGATTTGGCTTAATGGTATAATAATAATAATAATTTTCAAGAGTGCAGCAACCAAAAATTTCATCTTCGCAAAAATCAAAATCAAACAGTTTCGAATGTATGCCATGCAAAATTGCAAAATTTAAAACTGAGAGCGATAATAATTGTTGGAAAATTTTCATTGGATAATTTCAAACTAGAATTCAGCTTTGAAATACAGAATTTACCCATTTTAGTGAACAGGTACAAATTTAGAAGCCTATACGAATTTGTGAACATGTTGAGAGCTCAAAAATAGCAAGAAGGACCAGTTTCGAATTGGAATGAACTAAAATATAATCAATAACAATTTCTTTGTTACTTCGATAGTGACCAAACTGGAAATCATTGTGAAAAAAGAAAATTTGTAATCCTTAATTTCAGGAAGCATCAATTTTTGTCATCTTGAAGTTATTGAAACCTCGTAATCCTGGAAGTTTGCAATTTAGATTTTTCAATTAAAAAGCGATTAGTCTCAAAAACTCTCTTACATAAAATCGATCAAATCTATCTAGTTCTGTTTATATGTACTTATTTCGGGCGAAATTTGGGTTTTCTTATTTTGGAGTTTATTTTTTTCTTCTTTTTCTTTGCTTTGCTTTTATGAATTTAATAAGCCACAGCTGCGGAATAAACTGCTCACATTATATGTAATCTGACAGAGTAGATTTTATCAGCCTATACTGTCTCTTCTTGCACCTACAAATGATAATAATAAAAAGAATAATAATAAAAGATGGTCATATTACAAGATTTCTTGGTTCAGATTATTTTCTTTTTCGAAGTGATAAAATAATAGAAAGATATTTATTACCTATAAACTTTTATCGATAATAATATCTTTTATCTTTCAAGGTCATCCGCGATTATATATTTTCTTAGTAAACAATTTGCGCCTATCTTGAATTAGTACATAATTCAAATGAACTCGGAATAATATATCTTATCATGTTGAATTCTTGGTGAGTGGAAGATATTTGATGTTTGTTTATAAATAAAATATAACCTTACTATATAAGTCATTTCGATAGTTTTACATCTTCAGGATAAAGATTATATAATTCAAAAATAAAAGAAGTAATTTTTACTTATTTTTTATTGGAACCTAACATACTATGGCACATTTAAAAATTGAGAATTTCAGTACTTTCTCTATATTATCTTTCATAGTTTAAATATTTATAAAAGACATTTTGTTAAAAAGCATCAGTATATTTCCGTGTTCAAAAACTTGAAAAAGAAGTATCTAAAAACGAGGCATTGTCTGTTTATGCCGATAAAAATATCTTCATGGTCGAGACTTTTTGTAGCTTTGTTTCAAACCCCAAGAATATTATTCGGAATTTTAATAACTCAGAATCCAATTTATACATACGAAACAATTATTTTTTAAACAATTAACCTTCTATTCATCCAGTAAAATATAAAATAGGCCAAAATAAATTCAGATCTTCAATAATAGACATCACGTAATCCATAAGTCGCATCGAATTGAAATGACAACCTGAATTCGCAATTGTCATGCATCATTTCCTTGAGAGTATTTCAATTAGACGCGCAATCTGCATCCCAAGTATTTAGAACGTAGAATTGCTTGCAGAAATGCTTAGAAACTTCTGATTAACGTATCTCCTTAAACTTTCAGGTAACAAGTTGTTTAGTTTCCCAGACAATGATGTGGATTTCTATTTGCCGCAACTGGTTTTAATGTACATACAATTATACGATGTTACAGAAGTCCTTTATCCATATCTCGTCCATAGGTAAGTTTTCAGTGTTCATTTTTGCCGTTCTTACATGATCTCAATACCAAAGATGGGATATTCTTTCACAAATCAAACAGAGAATTGACCGACCCGTTTTTGATTGAGCTAATACTTTTTTTACGGGTTCTTTATCGAAAAAGAGAAGATACGTATTTGAGGTTTTTTTTTTATTTTGCAATTTTTTGAGAAATAGGAAGGGTTGAAAAATTGAGGTGTGTTAAGCTGACGTAACCACATCTTCGAATCAAGTTGAGACCTATGTCATAATTAAGGGCTCATTTAAGG